>JNEV01001297.1:0-220532 GCA_000697495.1 Saksenaea oblongispora B3353
CTGACGCAAAGCGGTCTTGAACTATCTTGTTGAACAGCTCACGAGTTCGGCTCTCCTTGCAGTTCCGCTTGCTATGATAGAATTGCCGCAGACTTGTTCGCACATCCAATGCATCTACATATCGCTGGAGAACGTCTCCCTTTGTAATAGCAGTGCTAATGCTGTTAGATGCCAAGAGTTTTTCTGCTTCTTTTACTTGAGGATTCCTACTTTTTCTTCTTGAAAGTTTCTTTGCGTATTTCCGGTGGAGCGTCTTCTGATTAATTTCCTGAGCTGTGATGCGGAAGCATTTGACAGGCGGTGGTTCAGGAAGAGGTTCGGAAATTGGCTGATCTACCTCCATAGAGTTATCGCCGGGCATATCGACTTCCATAGGATCATCCACTACCATTGATGCATCATCACGCATCTCTGCAAGGAGGGAGAAACGGTTATACAGCTCAATCTTTTTATCATATTGTGCTTTGGTCAAGCGGATCGTGGTGGCCATTGTGACGAGCCCATAATCGGTACCCCCAAAGATGATCTCGCGACCTGCCTTCTGTGATGCTGCCACCAGTTCTGTAACATGAAGTCTTTCACATGCTTCTTCACAGGCGGGATTTTCAATTGTGGGTGGAGGACACTTGAGAGTCTTGGCTTCGGCTTCTTTTGTAGATCCATTACGCTTTTCCATTTCCAATAAGTACATATAGGACCAATATTAAGTCATGGCTTACATGTATCAATCTCCATCTATCTTGTCGCGCAATCTTTAGTTGGAGCTTGGTTCTCAGTACTTGGAGCTGGGAGGTTGCGCGGGCCATTTTCAGTCCCTTCAATGTCTGATAGAGAAGCTGGCGTTCAGCGATGAGCTCCTGAGCTTGAACTGAGGTGGATGCTCTGGTGGCAACAGCTTTTTTCATAGTCTTCAAGGTCTCTTTTTGCTTCTTCACCTCATTATCTGCCTTTCGGAGCCTTGCGGTCTGGTTCTTTAAGTTCTTACTAAGATCACTGATAGTAGAGTCCATTGCGTTCAGCCTCGCTCTGATCTCGGGGCTAATGTCTTCTTTGGTAGTTTCAGAGTCCTTGCGGTTAACCTTTCTTTCCGTCTCTCATTATAGTACGAGATGCTTGGATTCACAGTTTGCTTAAGGACACCTTGGATGTGGACAGTTCCATTTGGCAAGTACATGATCCTGTGATCAAAATCCAGCTTGTAAGAAGAGCAGACCTTGTGGATCTCTCGAATGTTAAAGAACGATGCGAAAGTGTCTTCCTTGTTGTGAGTTGCCCATTCAGCTGATGTGATTGGAAGGCCATGTCTGTCTCTGATAATATAGCCCTCTTGCCGTGCAGAAGAAGCCACAATTTCAAACATGGTGCGAGCATCCAGAGGCAATGCGTGGATAGATGCTAAGCTTACAATAGGACAAATTTCTCGCGTATACGCGCTATACCCAGCTACGTGTTGGACAATGTTCGAGATCACCACCAGAGGCATGCGCAGCATAATGCATCGTGGCGCATCGTTGTTAGGGATGAAATGTTGTAGCAGCTTGCTGATGTTTATGATAGTACCGATCTCCTTGGCGGTTAACTCTTCGCTGCCTTTCCATGCTGAACGGATCTTTTCCTCAAAGGCGTCGTTAACTTCTACGTTGACCAGAAGGAGCTTTTTGGTCAAGATCTTCAAAGCAGTGATTTTTCGGCTGGAAGTTTCAGACTCGTAAGTTCCTTGCCGCTTGTCTTCTTCGACCTCGTCTTCTTTATGTATTTCCGTCTGGACCAAGGCCTCGACAACACACTCTTCGTCCACACCAGCTTCCAGCAAGCGGGTAGCAATATCTTCACGTGATTCATCAGTATCACTCTTGTGGACGTCGTCATCTTTAGGTTGGTGAGCAGCTGCTGGGAGGAGCGACAGCCGATTTTCTTTATGTGCCTGATACACGGTAGCCCGTCTTTGACAAGAAAGCTCTGCTCGCCGTTGCCATTCGTTCCTTCTATCCTGAGGCATTGTACAGTCCTTTGCCTTACTCAGACACTTATTTATGTACCGAGTTTCGCGTCGTAGTAACTGACGTGTGGCACTCCTCTTCTTCGTTGTGGATACTTTTCGTTCTTTGGCTTCTTGGGCTTTTCGTGCAACCAGCTCTTTGTACTTGCGTTCTCGATTGGGTGCCAAGTGGACTCTTAGATAGATCAATACAAGGCGATCCAGACATCGGCCAAAGATATTCCCAGCCCAAATGTTGCGAAGGTTTGTCGAAAATGCAACAAGCTGCTGATGCAACGTGTTGGTGAAACCACTAGGAAGCTCTGTAGTTTGATTGCCAAGAACCGAGAGCTCATCCCACATCGTGTTTTCCTTGGGTGAGTTGGACGAGAGGTGCTTTGTATGTATGCATTCTATATGTGGAAACTCGAACATTTTTGTAAGGTCATGGCCCGAAAGCTTGTCAGTATTAGCGCTTGGGAGCGGCGCTACAGGGAGAACGCCACCTTCGCGAACGAATTCCTTGTTCCTTTGAGCATCAGGGGGGAAGAAGTTTTCAATGTGAGGTAACCAACCAGCAGAGTTTCCTTTCTTGATGCTCACGGAGCCATCTTCTGCAACATTGATACAGAAACCTTGCTCCACAGTGCCGAGCATTATTGCACGGGTGACAACTGCGAGCGTAGCAGCATAATCGGTTGCCACTATCGCAGCATTATCTAGCCGTTGCTTAAAGTCGTGTACATCGGCCGCATTGGGAAGCATTCGCAAGATCCGGGTCAACGTTGATGGGCATGTCCTTGTCCTTTCAATTGCCAACTTTAGTCCCATTTTCTTTCGCCACTCATGCTCTTCTTGATAGCGTGGGTAGACATTGCATCCTGCTCTTTGTAAGTGTGAAACTCTTGCTGAACAAAGGCTTTCCATTCTGCGACCACAGTATGGGCTGATCCAAGACTTTTCCTGATTGTGCTTGGTTCATGTCCACCCATATCGTCAGCTCTTGAGAAGAGACCTCTTGGAACACGCGAGACATTTGCGTTCTGGCTATATATATCACTCCAAGCGTCTTCTGTAAGTTTCTTTTCTTGGCTGGCAAGGCCGCGAAGGGCACTTTCGATATTTGCAAACAAGTGGAGCGGGAACACTTTTCGCACAGTTTCTTGGCATACAGCTCGACTCAGTTTGGAGATGACTCGCTTCGGCGCTGCTTGTCCGGTAGTACGCCGCTCAGGTAATGGCGTCTCAACAAACGTAGTAGAGGAGCTAGGATTCCCAGAGAAAGTTTGGACAGCCTTTTTCCGTCTTTTTGACTTTGGATTCTGCGATACAACTTAGTAATCAGTGCAGCAAAAAATTACTAATAATACTCACATCCATCTTGTGTACATTCACTTTTCCTCCCTCAAGTAAAGGAAAGGAGTGTTATGGTGGTGTTACACAGGATAGGAGTAGCGGGTGAGAACGGATCTGCTCTTTTCCTGTGTTTGTCTTTGTTTCTAAACGGTTCCAACGGAAATCCTGTAAATGGCCGTATTCGACCCTATGATAGAACCTTACTTAATGTTGGTAGAGCTTCGTGCTTTTTACTCACGCTTTTTTGTGATAACTATCTTTGATGTAAAGAACCAACAGTGTACACCGTAAGTTTGGAAAATTACCTACTATCTGTTAGTATTTGGTAAAATGTATGCTAGCTTACAATTGAGAATAATGTTTTCGTCCGGAAAAAAAAGGAAGATAATGGTAACAAACTGATAGTGTTGAAGTCCTACCATAGGTTTTTAGTACGGTCTCTATTAACGTATCGTTAACGCACAGATCTGCCTAGGGCTCTCTTTTGGTCCCAAACAAGTATCAAAGAAAATCAAAAGATACGGGTAAGTGGAAGAAAGGATAAACAAAGCCTCTTCAACAGTTACATTCCGTCAGTCACAATGAACCATCAGATCTTGGAAAAAAAGCTGGTGCTGAAGTCTGTCAACTAATGATCAATATTCTTTGTACTTTACTAGCTCAATGTATTCATTATTCTGTGGAAGGTATCCAATAGGTTTTCGAGAATCCTAAGGCACCCGATGTAAATATTAGGTGGTTCCAAAAATGGATTTTTATGTCCCTTGTACTTAGAACTTGAAACTGGGGACGTCCCAGCCTAAAAAAGGGCCCACCTACGGCAAGACCAAATATGGTTTAAAAGCGAGTTGAGCCTTGGGATATCCGGAGGCCCAGCCTATTAGGACTTGCGCCAATATTTATTCCAAATAGCATGACCAGCATATGGCAATCTCTATCTGTATTAGACCAACACTCTTTATCAGAGCGGTCAGGTAAATGCCGACATATGTGAGTTATTCTGTAAAAGACACCATGACATTATTAGCTATTGCGGCTGTTCCGCAGTGATAAATATACCTATAGTTACCCAATGGGTACTTCAACTGATGTCTAAGGAAGGATATGCATAAACATACAAATTCAATTGCTAATTTAGTCAATGCTAATTCTGGTAAGTACTAGCTGCAGAGAATATTCAGAATGAATGCTAACCATACATAAAAACGGTTCTGTGGTTTTATTGTGACAAACCAAAATGAACACGAAGTCGAACCGCCACATACGCATTACGATATACTTTCCTGAAGTCTGTGCCCTCGAAGCCATCGCTGCCGGTATGACCCAGGCCGTAGGTGTCACAAAAACAAGCGAGGTTATCACCAGCAGCGCTACCGCTGCTGGCGTTCCGGGAAAAAGTTCGCCCCTAGCAACGACGAACTGGACAGGGCCCTGGACGCCTATAACGAACAAAGAAAATAAAGAAATATTTTTTTTCAAAAATATTAAGGACATGATCGTGCGCAATGTTAGTACTTCTATTCTCTCATGGTTAAAATGAAGAGATATAGTGTAATGTTTCAAGAAAAAGAAATAACACATTTGCAGATTGCGAGACAGGGGAAACAGAATAATCGGAGAGTCATAAGCGAGCTAGAGAGGAGATATTTTTATTGGCTTAATTCTTACGTTGTGTCAGAAGTAGTTTGTTGAGGGTAAGGGAAACGGCAACTTTCACTGGAAACGGGAAAATCATAGCAGTATAGGTGATAGGAGAACAATCTGATAATTTATATGATTCATTCATTTTGAACATGCTATAACGTTAAGATTACGATGTAGCCTTCAGACAGAGACTTATGGCAGTCGCTTGTTGCAATTTATATTAGTTTCTTCTGTAAGGTTCATGATATGATCAAAATTCTGGCTATAAGTACCTCCTTTTTTTTCATTATTTCAGAGAAGTTGGATCCAGAGATTATTTACCGCTTTCCTATTTCGTCCAACAATAAAGCAAGAAGGATGAAAACTCACTGGATCCACTTTTTTTTCGAAAAGTGAGCATAAGAGTTCTGGCTACGATCTCTATTAAAAGCTAACAATGTAATGGGTCACTTATTAAGTGAATACCCAATGCAATGGCCTTTGTTAGGGTTAAGATCAAAAACATTCTTTCTGGTGCCCATCAGGAGGGCAGACGAGTATTCTTAGTTAGGTATTGCAGTGTCGAATACAGGCCTTCCTTCAGATACGAGTTAAACATCTTCATTTGTCTTGACTACGTGATTTGATATCATGATAAGCAGCTTGAGCGTCTGCATCGGTAATCAAGGCTGCTTCTGTTACTACCCGTCATTGTTCAAGGATTTTTCTATCTGTCGTGGAATATATCGCATATACGACCCACTGATCCTGGATTTTTTTTTAGTGTGTCATATACTGATTATATCTTTGATGTTGGAAGTACCAGCTAAAGCAACCTCCAATCCGTCTACATCCTTTAACGTATGTATACAGACAAAAGATCACGCATTCTTATTTGTTCATGGTTTCCGTTTTTCTCGCCGATTCCGATTTCAGACGAAGTATGATCTTCGTATATCTATTGAAAAATATTTGTCTCCCTCGCAATGAAAGTTAGTTGTTGTCCATACAATGCGCAGGAACCGTAGAGCCTATCAAAGAAAAGTATGGTTCTTTATACTTGATGATCGCCATTCCGGAGATTCCTGGCCGGCGCAAATCACTCCTGTTCACTGGCGCAAAAAGATCTTTCATGTAACGCAAAGTGACTTTCAAAACCCTGTACCTTCAAGTCACACCCTTCCAGGGTGGGTGACGAAATTGCGCTCTCTTTAACAGGACCATCTGTTCGCTTTAGCGCTGACAGATACTAAACATTTTCGAGGAAAGCTTGTTTTGTTCCGAGTATCCCTGGCATGGAGGCTGGAATGTCGGCTGGATGGTCAGGAGGAAAGAAACGAGAACAAGCAGTGCATGTTCTAAGCAAAGACCCGCCTGCGCCGCTCTTTGTTATGGCTTCTCATTCACCCGAACTGGATTCTGCTTTCATAAAGTGTGTTTTGTTCCGAGTATCCCTGGCATGGAGGCTGGAATGTCGGCTGGATGGTCAGGAGGAAAGAAACGAGAACAAGCAGTGCATGTTCTAAGCAAAGACCCGCCTGCGCCGCTCTTTGTTATGGCTTCTCATTCACCCGAACTGGATTCTGCTTTCATAAAGTGTGTTTTGTTCCGAGTATCCCTGGCATGGAGGCTGGAATGTCGGCTGGATGGTCAGGAGGAAAGAAACGAGAACAAGCAGTGCATGTTCTAAGCAAAGACCCGCCTGCGCCGCTCTTTGTTATGGCTTCTCATTCACCCGAACTGGATTCTGCTTTCATAAAGTGTGTTTTGTTCCGAGTATCCCTGGCATGGAGGCTGGAATGTCGGCTGGATGGTCAGGAGGAAAGAAACGAAAACAAGCGGTGCATGTTCTAAGCAAAGACCCGCCTGATCGCCGCTCTTTGTTATGGCTTCTCATTCACCCGAACTGCACCCCGCTTTTATTACTAACCACTTGTCGTAACACCATGTTTATTCTTCAGATAACATACAGTGTGCGTGACTGAATATGTTTTTTTTTTGTTACAGGTCTGCTGCCGAAACTGGATTTGGGCGCTGTGGGCTCAATAGACACGGGTGCACTCTCCAAATGAAACCAACCGTGCCAGTTTTTTATCAATCTAGCACACAAGGACATGGTGAATGTTTTGGTTTAAAGTTAGTATGAAAAAAAAAAGGTTACAAGAAGGCTGGGTCTTGTTGCAAAGCTTTCAGTTCATTTAATTCATTGTATTTTTTCGTCATTGCCGTAGGTCTTTTTGTTGAAACTGGACTTGCAGGAACTTGGGCTCTATAAGAGATGCAAACGGGTGCGTCCTCTAATGAAACCAGCCATGGCGTCAGATGCCGTATCGGGACAGTATTATCCTCTGCCATCTTTGATGGTCAATTTTTTTCCTAAATGCTTGGTCTCAACATAATCTATAGAAAATGCTAACTTTCATGGCTCAATAACTCGGCGGTCAGGCGTAAAATTGTACCAAAAGTGCACTTCATCTGTTTGTGATGGAAAAAATCCGATCTATCAACATCTAAACGCATAAGGCCCGGTTCTTTGCCAGGTGATGTTAAAAATATGAACACGTTTTATGGCAATGCCGGTTCCTCAAATTGCAATTAATGTTATGTATTATTGATGTACAGGCTGGCTGACATAGCGAATACGCACCATGTTCGTGACTCCAGATCAATATCGCGCTATCCTCCCTGATCAAACCAGATGACGATGCAATGACCTCGCCCTTCCAAGCTCATGTCATTAAAGAATTATTACTGCTGGTAGCAACATGTACTGCGGCCCTTTGTGCCAAAGTTCACTCACCAATGTTATCCATCTTCTGCCACAAGTGAATCTTGCACGCAAACGAATGCAGAGATACCTGGATATCACAAAGAAGAAGACGTAGGAAAAGATAGTACGACAAGAAAAGCTGAAACGACAGGATTCAGGCTGGCAGAGGCTATCAAAACAATTGTACAGTATTAGATCCAGGGGCTCAAGAAACCTGGTATCAAAAGGTTATCCTCCAGAGGTTATTCAATGCAAAATCTCTGAGAACCATTCACGAAGGATTTTCAACGCACGAGCACATACAAATTCGATCAGCAGTTTGCTGGCCAATCAACCCCGATTCGAAAGGATAGTTATCTGGTAATATCTTGGGATTTGAACGTCGGGTCAAAAGTCTCCTTTTTGTCTATACCCTATATATGTCGTAGGAGAGATTATCATTCTTTCCGGTTCTTCACATTTGCCTATGAAACGACGACAAATTTAATGTTAGTAAATATAGTAAAGTATTCTATTTTCTTTGCTTCAAGTCGGGTATATCTGGTTTCTTGAAGAGGCTCTTTATTTTGTATTGATCGTTTACAGCATGATAATCAACAGTTTTTGGTAATTTCTTATTTTTCGAAAATCGAGGTAGTTAATCTTATTTGACGATATGAGGGTTGTTTTACATGGACCGTATCACGCTAATGCAAGGGCTTTTCAAGATCGACTGTGTCCTATATGTCGAAAATAAACAAAAAAGGACACGATTTCCGTATGTTAACTAGCCACTAGTTTCTCTCGATGGTTGATGCAAAACAAGTCATTTGAGTGGCAACATCTCCTTTGAACAACACACCTCAGGTGTCTCCGTACACACATTGCTTAATAGTCGACGTTTGCATACTGCCCAACGTACTACACAAGGTTAGATAAAAGAGTGGATAGGTACATGTAATACAGTGTACGAGTGCTGGTTTCTTTTGCATAGAAGTATTCCTTTAACATCAAATTGGCCTGATTGGGTAGGAAGGTCAGGAGAGCTCGTGGCCACGGAAAAATTTTCATTTGCATAGTGGCTGGTCCGGAAAAAAAAAAGGTTGGATGAATAGGTTTCACAAAAACGACTTTGTTTCCGGGGGTTTTTCCAACGATAGCGTGGCTGGTTGTATAGAAGACGAACAAGGAAAATATTGCTTTATATCTATTTTTAGTTGTAGCAACCATCAGCTAGATTACTGTCAAGGTAGCTAGGATATGTTCAACAGTGGTAAATATGAAGTAGTAGCTCGTTATTTTGGAAGTACCACTTAGTTTTGTAACTAGTGTTCTGTAGGACCAAGCGTACATGGTACACTTATAAGAAAAATGAGACATAGAGATGGTTGTAATTAGTGCCATTTGTGTTGCCATTGCGATGCGCTTATATGAAAAGTATCGACTGTTTATACGCTGGAAATAATAGTGTTTTTGTACGGCGTAAACATTTCACCTATGGTGCCGGTCTAAAGCATGTCTGGGCGTTTTCTCCAGACAGCAAAAATGTGCTCCGAAAAGTAGTGGCTCATTGTGGCGGGATGTCCATAATATAAGAAACTTGTCATCCACCCTACGAGGAAAAATGACTTGTTGCAAAAAAATGAAATTGCAGTGGTGGGTTCTCTGGAAGGTCTGGTACGAATATGTTGTTTTGAGACATTGATCTTCCTTAGTCTCTGTTGTATAAATAGCTCGTATTCAAGGTTGATATCTGCCAGAGTGATAAGAAATTACAAGGGGTAATTTTCTTCCTTTTTGGTTCTAATACGTTGATTCTGCTTCTTTCAGCGTTGTAAAATGATATCAAAAATAACACGTAGCTGTAAGGTAGAACAATTGAATCTCGGTGCATTCGCGTAGATACTTCTTTTCTGAGGACTCTACAAAATAAACTAGTAATCCTGTCGATCGACCTATGAGCCGACTTTCGGTACGTACCCACTCGATGCTTTTTTTTTGTCCGGTAGCCGGTGTTTCATTTGCGCAGAAACCATCGCGGTGACAGTCTCCATTACTCAGCCGGAAGGTTAATGCTAAGGAACAAACAAAAGCATCTTGTACAATAGTGTACAAACGATGATAGGTCTGTGCTACGCAGCAATGGTTATCAGTGCATGTAGAAGATACAGAAAAAAAGTTGTCAAGCAATCTAGATTCTATGTTGGCGTGAATAGAAAACACATTGTTCTATGCGGACATACATCTCGATGTATATTAGCAAGCTTTCCTCGTGATATTCTTTTTTTTGTTATTGCACAATTCTCGTGTTACGATGTAAATCGTAACATAAGTCATTACACCCGTCTGCAGATGCCAGCCACCTGTTCTTTAGGAAAAAAAAAGGGGTTTCTTCCATGCTAATAGCGCGGAGCGTTCCATTCGCAGACAAACAGCTAATTTTAGGAATTCGCTGTCTCTGGAAAAAAGGAAAACAGAAAGGCAGCTTTCCGAGATTTTTTTTTTTCTTGCCACGAAGGTCGGAGATGCTACTACCGGGATTTGTTTAACTATAGCTGCTGAGCTACATTAGTTTCGCTGGTCCATCAATGTGTTGCATATTTCTTCAGTCATTGGTCCAGAAGTCTGAACGATGCATTAGAAAATCTTCATAGAATGACTTGCCACCGATTTCGGACAATGGTTGGTAAATTGAAAAAGTGGCACGAGTCTTCTGTGCTTCCCCTAAAAGTTAAGAGTCACGAAGAAAATTAAGCTTGCAGGCATTTGGAACAACTGTAAAACGCTTGATGTGGTATTGAGAAGCTTTTTTTTTATGTTCAGATAGGCTATGATCTTCGCAGTCTCTTTTTCCTTTGAGTAGAATGTTCACCCTGCCGGTTACCTTCGGATTGACCTATGGTAGTCTATTCGGATCCAGGATTTTTTCAACATCTCATTCCTCTATTTAAAATTGATTCGCCCTGAATCCCAAAAGTTTCCTGCGGTCCCTAAACCGTAACGTTACTTTCTTTTAAAAAAAGAAGGTTTATACTCAGTTCCTAAAACGAATACGTGCCAATGTACTAAACTTCCTTAACAGGAAAAATACAAGGAACTGGAGGCCTGTCTTTTGATAACTCACTGTTTGCACCCAATATAACAGCTCCTTGCTCTAGTGTTTGGCCTTTGCAATATGCTCGTGCTATTCTGTTCTCTGCATAAGCCGGTTTCCTCACGTGGCTATTCTAGAAGGTCTTGTGGTGGGTCTTTCATTGCTTCTGAATCGTCTTTTCTGATCTAGTTGTGGTACCTTTTCGGCGCCTGGTAAAGTTAAGTATCTCTTTCAGTATATTTAATGCGATACATAGATTGAGAGACGTTAAACACCGTTTATAGTTTTCCGCTAAGATTTCTGTTAAACGTATGCATCTTTGTTCCACGCATAGATTTGGATGTACAGCGTTACAAGTGAAAACGTGGGCACTATCGATAGAGATGGAACGCTGAGCACATATAGCTGTTTTAACCTTGCATTAATGGTTTCTCTGTGCACTGTTCCATATGTAACTATTCTAGGTTCACTGGCGATTGGTCCATTCACTTATTGTTACCTCTCTTCGGCAAAACTGTACGTGTAGACCCATCCCCTTATGAAGTCTATGCACGTCATAAAAATACTCTCTAACAAGAGAAGCGTCTATATGTGTTCACTGCAAAAGTAAATATAGAATAACCGTATGTTTTTATTGAAGACGGTAAAAAAGAAAAAAAAAAGTCCTCGAGGCTTCTCCAAAGATCAATAGAAACAATGAGCAAATCAAGCTTTTGAATGACCGCACCAATACACCAGTAGCCCTTCGAGATCAGTGCTTTCTCTCGATATGGTTAGTCAGCTTACGTTATGCCCTGCCGTCATTCGCATCTACCTGAATGCATGTATTGAAAGGGATTGCATCGTGGCCGTTTTATGAGCCACCCAATGACAACGATGTTTCTTTTAAAAGTAAGAACAAAGTTTGTACCCAGTTTCCCAAAAAAAAAAAAAAAAAAAAAAAGTGTCGCCAAGACACCGAAAAAAAACAAATTTCCCAGAAGGGAGATCCTAAAGAGTAGATCGAGCTTTATTCTGTTGCTAAAAACAACTCCTTCGGGTTTACACCGTCCCGCTCAGGCAACATAAAAATAATGCTTTTATAGTCAAAATACTCTCTCTTTCTCCTTCTTTTTTACTTCATTACCTCATGACTCTTACAGTATTACGACTGGCCTCACTGGTCTGCTTAATCGGTGGCATCTTTGCCCCATCCTCGGTTGCTGCCAGGCCTGAGGTGGCTGTTAATAGCGCCAATGATTTTTGTTTGTTTCTGCCACCTCGTCCTGGCTTGGAAGTAGCCGTCAACGAAGATAACGGCGTCCCATTCTGCACGAAAAAGAATCTCGTTCCACACGCCAGAGAGTTCCCTAGAGGTTTCATCAAAGTGCATCACTTCGCTAAAACGCGAGAATACGCCCAAGTGACGGGCTATTTCGACCGTTCGAAGTACAGGCTGAGCCCTACAGATGGAGGAGGACAGTATGACTCGCACGCAAAACACAAGCCGGTCGGAGCAATGTGCAAAAACTACCCTTACTTTGTCAGTTTAATTGAGCCAGACATTCAACGTTTCTGTATCCGATGCTGCAAACGTGTGGTAAGTCCGTTGTGGCACCTTTAGCGCCTTTTTCCTCACAGAGATGTGTAACAATAGAGCGACTGCCCCACAGGCCGGTCTGGGTACGGCTGTCTTCGTGTCATAAGCGGTGATTATAGCAAGGTCGCCGTCCACACCAACGTTGAAGAAGCTGAGCTGCCGCCAGACCTCGACGGTGAATCCACGCCTGATCCGCTCCTCGACGTTTCCCGCCCTATTGATGCCTTCCGTGGCGCCGCTGACTACCTGGAGACCTTGCTGAATGACAACCAAGATGCCGAAGTCATCAAAGACGAATGGACCTTATTTGCCAAACATTTGGCAGCCAAATTCCCTGATGCCGATAATGAAATCCATCAGATACATGATGTGGTAAAGAACTTCACATCCCGCGAAAACTGGGAGGAATTTGTATCTACCCTGAAAGAAAAGACCCAAAATCAAGATCAAGAAACCCACAGCAACGACGACGGTTGGGTCGAGGACAGCGATATGGACTGGAACCATGACGATTGGATTGATGTTTAAGTTTACTTAAAACCATTTTTTTTTAATATATATGAATTTAAATTAACTAGGTTAAGGAATAGTACCTATAACTGAATACTATGAATTGTCTTTGGCCAAGGGAACGCGCCTCGACGTTGATTGTTATGGTCTCTCATACAGAAACACATGTAATATATCTATTGCAGCTATTTTGTACTGATTCCAGAACATGACCGTACAAGCTTTTTTCTGACATGTCAGTACGGCATGTATAGTTCAGCCTTTGTGACTTTGAACGAAGTCTTGAATAGCTTTCCATTCTTTATCTGGAAGATTTCATTGAACCTTTTGAGCAACTCCACCTCTTGTCCCTGACGTCTATCAGATCTCATTGAATGGGTTAAACTTGCTAGAGGTTGCTTGAATAAATTGTTCGTATCAATTAACTGGGTATAACGTGAATGCTAATGTGGGCACATGCATCACATATCATTGCCTCTACTACGTTACGTCGAACAAACGCGTGCTCACGTATTTCTGTGGAGTTTCTTCTTGGATAAACATCTTTTTCTCCATTTTCTGCAATATAATGTACATCCATAATATATCTGCAATTTGCGCTCCTGGAGAAAAAGCCTTCGGGTTATTGCATGTAAACAAAAATTGATCAAGTAAAAGGAAGATATAATCTTGTATGAAGATTGGCAGCTTCGATAGTTTTGTTTGAATGAACGGTAGAGTGACAGTTTCAGAAAAGAAGTGAGTAGCTGAGAAGAGAAAATTCCATGGGACAGTTGAAGAAGAGGTTATGGTCGAGGGAGATAAAGATTCTCTGAGGATTATGATCGAAGAGGACACAATATCAGGATATGCAGTCATGCGCTTATTGCGGGAGTGCTTTTGCCTTCACTTCGCTTCGGTAAGCACTTGACCCTCCATTCATGGCGGACTGCACATCCTTGGCATACTCTTATCAAGAAGTGCCGGAGATGTAAACAGAAACTAACCAAGTTGTGCAACTGTCAAGGGATTCTCGCCAATAAGACTGCAGAAGCTAACCAATAGGACAGAAGACTGGCCGTCCAAACTTTTATATTGTTAGGAAGGATAGGATAGGATTAGGATAAAAGAACACAGTGTGATATATAAATAATGTGAATGAAACATTTTCCCCGCCTCTTTTTTTCTTTTTTTTTTTTTTTTTCTCGGCTGCTAGCAACAGAAGAACTCTAATCTAAACACAAAAGATGGCTTAAGATTTGATGCAAGTACCTGGCTCCTTCGCAGCAACTGCAGGAACCTGAGCAGCGCGGTTATGTGCCATGTGAGCCTTTACCAGATGACCGGCTGCCAAGGCCGCACACAAGGACAGTTCTCCGGCCATGACAGCCGCACAGATGATTCTTGCCAAGCGCTGAGCGTTCTTGCCTGGTTCCGTGGGATGTGGTCCTCGGACACCAAGCATGTCTAGCATTGCTTGCTGAGGCGGCAGGATCGTGCCGCCACCGATCGTACCCACTTCAATGCTAGGCATTGTGCATGAGATATGAAGATCTTGACCATCGTTGACAGCCTTCATGAGTGTAATACAGTTAGAGCTCTCCACATTCTGGGCAGGATCCTGTCCAGTAGCAATGTACACAGCAGTCAAGATGTTTGCAGCATGTGCGTTAAATCCACCCACAGAACCTGCCATGGCCGATCCGATCAGATTTTTGCTGATATTGAGTTCCACTAAAGCGTCCACGCTGGTCTTCAGCACCTTTTCCACAACCGCGCGAGGGATCACAGCCTCAGCGACGACAGATTTGCCACGTCCTTCGATCCAGTTGATGGCCGCAGGCTTCTTGTCTGTACAGTAATTGCCAGACAGCGAAATAATCTGCATGCTTGGGAAATGCTCGGTGATCACACTGAGCGCCTTCTCGCAACCCTTGGAAATCATGTTCATACCCATCGCATCACCCGTCGTTGTAGAGAAGCGAATGTAGACGAGTTTACCCGCCAAAGCAACCTTGAGCTTACGGACACGAGCAAAGCGGGAAGTCGAATTAAAGGCATTGATGACAACATCAGCACCTTCCTGTTCGATCCAACGCTTGCACTCAGCAGCTTCAATAATGGAGGGGAATTCAACACAGGGTCCACGTGTCATTCCGTCTGCAATAACAATAGTAGTAGCGCCTCCGCCGGCATTGATAGCCTTGCATCCGCGCGCAGTAGAAGCAACCAGACAACCTTCCGTTGTAGCCATTGGAATGTGGATACTGTCACCGTCGATGTTCATTGGTCCAGCAACACCAACCGGAATAGGCATGTACCCGATGACGTTTTCGCAGCATGCGCCCATGACCTTGTCATAATGGTAGTTTTCAACCGGCAGCGCACTGTTCTCCAAGGTTTTCGTCAAAGAAGCACGTGATATCAATGCACGTCGAATAGAGACAGCACGTTGCAAATCGCCAAGCACTTTCTCCAGGGCATAGGGTGCCATCTTTCCGGCATCAACAAGCGCAATCACTTCTTCATTGTGCAAAGCTTCGGGTGTTCGTGTCAGGGCGAGGCATTCATCGATCGGGCGGAGCTTATCCAGATGGATAGGCGGATGTACGTCTGCCTTCGCAGGACTTGTGTGCACGTTCACAATCTTAGATTTTCCCACCTCAGCTACTGGGGGAGACGCAGGTTCAACCGTAACTTTCTTTTCCGTAGACTCGATCACTTGCTTCGGCTGTTTAGCTACCTTGAACAAGTAAGTGTTCAGGAAGAGCGAGACAAACAGGGCAAGGGTCAACCATTTGCTGATCACGGGATGTTGGATGTATACGGTGTAGACCTCCAGAAGGGCTTCCAATGGGCGGCTAATAGCGTTAGGAACAAAGCTTCCATTTGACGATGCAACTTCGAAGGGTAAGGGAGGGAAGACCTCGACAATTAGTGGAATAGCTGCCTGGGCAGAAGCCTTGTGATGAGAAAGCAATTGACCAAGAACGCCAGCTACACTTGGTTCAGTAATATCGACTTCTGGTCCCGTAGACTGAAATGTAGAAAAGGTCTTGAATGCCAAGCCAACAATCTATATAAAAGAATGAGGTCTCGACTTTCTTGCATGCCAGCAGTAATTACCATTAGCAACTTCACGCGACCAATAAGAGAGTTGTCCAATTTTTGATCTACGCTTTCGCCGGCTGCACTATCGTCACTAAATGCCTTGATCACGGTGGTACGAATGTAACCCGTATTGGCAGGTTTGTTTCCATTTTTGATCATAGCTGTTGCCGATGCGCTGTTGATTTCACGAATACGCAAAAGCTACGCAGCGTGTTAGCTCCGAAAGAGAGAGAGCGCGGGATAGCTAGCTTACCTCCAATTTCAAAGCTAGCACGGCAGTGTACCAAGTGAACATGATAATGAAATCATAGGCCAGCAGAATAGCACTAAGTAAGCAGAATTCGCGCAGGCCGGAAATGCCTGACTTAGCGCCAAGCACCAGCACGATAATTTCCATGAAGCAATCTCTAGCAATGGGCAGTGCAACTGAATCAACGGCACGGATAATTGTCTTGCGGATTTCCTGTTTTGTCAGTGGCATTTCCTTGCTATACTGGAATACGCGCTTTGTCAACTTGAAGGGGCGCTCAAAACCAATAGTGACGGCAAGAAATGGAATTGCTTCACTAAGTAGAACGGTTCAGCGCAAGCTGCTACGCTATTTTGTTCTTACGCTAGCACAACAGGGTAGACATCCACTCCAATGGCGTGAACGGTCAGTAACGCGAGCATAAAGGAAAAGAAGCCATTGAACACAACAGCAGTAGCTACCAGTACGGTTAGTGTGTCATGTAGAAAAGAAAAGGCTTACCTAGCGTGTAACGGGAACCCATGGCACGCATGTTGACATAGAGCGAGACAAAGGTAGCAATCATCATGATATACCCTGCCAGAATAACAACGATATCAACGTTATCTGCCATCTGTAGTGAATTGACAAAAGGAAAAAAAGAAAAACAAAAGAATGATGGTGAGCTCATGGTTGTTATATAGGCAAGACGATACATGCATCAATGAGCTCCTTAATACGGAAAATCACGTTGCGTCCAACGATGAAAAGCCAAGAGAAAACGTTTTCTTGCTGGCCTGCATTAGATAGTGACACCAATTCACCTGGCGGTAGCGTAGCCACTTTGTGCTCCCAAAGAGAGGCCAAATGTTCGCGGTACGCGTTGGTAGAGTTGAATGCATATGACATGGTGAGTGACGTTGCGGTTGTTTCATTCAACTTCAGGTCACCAAAGACGACGTTGGCTGCATTCAGTTGGTGGGCGATCGTAGATGCAATATCTTTATCTGCACGTAAGATTTGTTCATCGTTCTGCCAAAAATCCAAAGGAGATTTGGTGAAGCAGGTCGAGGAAGAGGACGTCTTGTGACACAGGCCATGATGAAAGGCGAATCGATTGACAGCAGTTCCGTCGGGTACATAAATTTCGTTCTCGACCGTGTGCTGAAACCGTAGCACAGACGCCAGGGTCTCGCGTGTGAGAAGGTTCGCACGAGGGGCAGTGACGGTTACTTGCTTTAGTTGAACTTTGATCGCATTATTTGGCAGCGTGGTCCTCAATGTGCGATTGATCTGCGTAAATTCTTTTACGTCACCATTGGCATAAACGGAGGTCGGGTATAAACGCGTAACGGTGCCAGAAAATATGTCAGAGGTTCGAGCGAGGTTGAAAAGATAGAAGTAACTGAACGAAGATAAGATGAGAATCGCGACGATCATCTCGATGGGATTGCGGGACGACAGCTTGGCAGCACGGTGGATTCCCTTGCCAATCATGGAAGAGATTGACCGGAATGCCGTTGTGCCAGTTTGATTAGGAAGGAGAGACATGGCGCGTAGCCAAGATGATGAACAAAGTTAGGTGGGTTGAAAGATAACCTTGAAGTTTTGGTTTTTTTTTTTTTTTCCTAGCGCTGTTGTGTTGAAACAAGCGTCAAAACGTGGCGTGCCTATTGGTTACTGAGGGCCTAATCGTTGACAAAAGAAAATGAATTGGGACGCAGCACAAAATTGGGTCTATTTAACCTTTTGTTTGCCAGACAAACTCAAAACCAGTTCAGTCTTTTTGGGAAGAGAAAACGCTGGAGTGGGGAGAAAGGCGAAGGGAAAGAGAAAGAGGAGAAAGAAGAAATTTTCATCTCTCCCCAACCTACTTCCTACGGAGTTTCATTGTCGTCACACATCGTTTTCGAATAAGAAAAAGGAATAGGGAGTTTCGATGAAAATGAGGGCCCTGTCTCCTGGGTACAACTACCGTTTGTAAAGAAAATTCGGTACTTTCGGCAATAAGTTATTAACACTTATGACGTCGATGAAGATGGTGGCCACTCCTCGGATAATCGTTTTCTGCATGAGCCGTTTGGTTACGCTGTTAAAAGTTCTGCATCGACGTCCTATTGACGTACGTGTAACCTTTATGAAGGAAAAGGAACAACCCATTCTTTGTGTATTATCTAACATGCTTTCTTCATTCTTGGTAAGTGTAAACAGAAAGATAGCTTGTTTATAAATGCTTCATCGTATTTCTGTCTAGAAACATACTTTTCAAATACCGGTTGACCGATAGAAGGGCATTCCCGTTCTAAGGTGGAACAAATGATGTTGTACAGTCCGTGCATCCTTTTTTTTCCACATCGCTTGTACAATCTAATTTACATGCTGAAGGAAAACTTCTTCGAGCGACGGAGAGAACAGTCTTCGAAAACAAGTTTTTTTTTACTTTGTGTTGTTTCAGCTAACATATCAACAAAAGAAATGACGCCTTTCACACATCGCTGTAATTACTATGAAAGACGGCATTACTCAAAAACGTAGCAATATGTTCCGTGACGAGATCAAAATAGATATGTGTAGTAAGCAGAGGAGACCATGGGCATGGTAAAGCACTTGCCTAATCAAGCAAACCCGTAATGTAGCCCGTTAAACATGATTAGTGACAAGGTTGCATAAGTTTCCTCTATCTTCCATTCTATCAATGTTTGGATGTCAATGGATAGCAAAAAAAAATCTGTTTATGGATGGATGGATAAAACACGCCATATTTTTGAAACAAGATCAGTTAAAAAAGGTTGAATGTAGTGCACATGCCGATCCTATTGCATAATAAACATGGGTAAATCCTGCAGGCGTAAAAGGCGTTGAAACAAGATTTACGTTGTTATCGTCGAATCATTTACATGGTTGTTTCTATATCATAAGAACGCGTTGGAGAGGCCTGACCTTGCTTTCCCATTGCATGTACCTTTTTGAGTTTTGTGTGTCTGAGTTTGTTTTGTAGTTGGTTTCAGAAGGTGTGGCTGGTTCCCCATAACCAAAGTTCCTGTGTTGGAAAAAAAAAAAAAAGTTCATCGGAGCATCCGTTCTCTTCTCCGCCAGTTTGTTATTCAGCTTCATGTGCGACAAAGTTAGGCCAATCATTTTAATTAGTTAGACTAGAGAAACGATCTGGATAAACCTCTCATGTTGCTTGACATGATTGGCTGATTGCTTGAGTATCGATGGGCACTTTTTCGAAGGCATTGCCGTGCTCTCTCCCTCCTACTTGTGGCTCAGCCAGTAGTTGCGCTTTTTCCCTTTTTCCTTTTTTTCCTTTTCGTTCTGGGAATCGCTTTTCAACGAAATGGCATCGCGTACGCCTGTAACCGTCCCATGCAAATACAAGACGGGTAAAGTCCTTGGTAACGGCACATATGCCACCGTTAAAGGTAAAAAGAAGAGAGCAACTACCGTTAGAAACTACGAAACTCAAACAGATATCCTCTCCCTCGCTTCCATTTTTTATTCCCGTAGAGGCAATGCATGTAAGTTTTTCTCTTTTTTTTTTTTTTTTAGAAAAAAAAAAAAAATCGGGTCTGGTATAACACATACAGATATCGATATTTTAGATCGAGACAAATAAATTCTATGCCGTGAAAATTATCAACAAGAAATTGATGGAGGGTCGTGAGCACATGATCCGCAACGAAATCAATATCCTGCGTAAAATCTCCGAAGGGCACAAGAACATTCTAAGCTTGGTTGACTACTTTGAAACCTTAAACAATTGTAAGTGCTGTCTCTTTTTTTTTTCTCAAGATGATCTGACACTCTTATAAAGTGTACTTGGTTACGGATCTTGCGTTGGGAGGCGAACTGTTTGATCGAATTTGTCAAAAGGGAAGCTACTTTGAACGCGACGCAGCAAACATTGTGCGAACAGTTTGCGATGCTGCAGCCTATCTTCACGATAACGGCATTGTTCACCGTGGTAAGTAGTTGGATGGATCTACCATTGTTTTCTTATTAACTCTATTCTGCTTAGATCTGAAGGTAACAAGCGATGACAGAAAAGTGTGGTAGCTTAGTTTTATCTTTATGTTAGCCGGAGAACCTGCTGTTCCGCACACCTGATGAGGATTCTGACTTACTCGTTGCTGATTTCGGTTTATCACGTATCATGGATACTGAGAAGTTCCATGTTCTGAAAACGACCTGTGGTACCCCAGGCTATATGGTAAAATGTTGTTGGGCAGCGTTGATATAGTTGGCTGACATATTCTTTGTTCCTAGGCACCTGAAATTTTCGAAAAAACAGGACACGGAAAGCCAGTGTGTGTATTCTAAATGGAGTAGTGAGAAACGGAGTTGACTGAACCTGTCAAATAGGGATGTGTGGGCTATTGGTGTCATTGCGTACTTTTTATTGTGTGGCTATACACCTTTTGAACGTGATAGCAATATTGAAGAAATGGAAGCAATCAAACGTGCAGATTATACTTTCCATGAACAATGGTGGTCTGGTATTAGTGAAGAAGGTAAATGTTTATGCAATTAGATCGGCGTGAAACTCTGACGATGGAAAGTTAGCCAAGGATTTTGTCCGACGTTGTTTAACAATTGATCCGGCTAAACGGATGACGGCTCATGAAGCGCTTAAGCATTCTTGGCTCACTTCTGTCAGTACGCAACCTACATCACCTACAGATGATGCACAAGATTTATTACCAGGTGTCCGCAAAAACTTCAATGCACGTCGGACATTCAAGAAAGCAGTCGACTTAGTCCGCCTTTCTTATCATCTTGGTCACCGACATTCAGCATCGATGGGTGGTGGTCGTTCTACCGAAGCCACGGAAACAGTGAAACCAGTTAGTGAAGGCATAGACCAGGTATTAAAAAATGATGAATAATTGAAATACACACTTTCTCCCTGGATCACCGAACTACGAACAAACTGATACCTTTTGCCGTCCGATTAAAGAGGTGATCAGAGTCAAAAAAAATTTTTTTTTTTTTTGCCGCCATCTTTGTATTCATGCATTAAGACCCTTGTTTTAACAGAATTTTTTTTTTCTTTAAAAAAATCATCGTACTCTTAAACAAAAACAATTTTTTAATCTTTTTAACAACGAAAAAAAAAATGGCATCTGCTGCGTTGAAGTCTAGAGTCCGTCGACCACAGTTGTTGAAGAAACTAATGACAGCTGAAGAAACGTTACCATTTTTCAAAACTGGACAGTATGTACCACATTGGGGGTTAGGAAAAAAAAAGGAAGCTAAATGAATTTGAAGATACATGGGGTGGTCTGGGTTTACCGGTGTTGGCTACCCCAAAATGGTTCCTACCGCCTTGGCGGACTATGTGGAGAAGAATCGATTGCAAGGAAAGCTTAAGTTTAATCTTTTTGTTGGTGCATCCACTGGTGCAGAAACAGAAGATAGATGGGCAGAGTTAGATATGATCGATCGTCGTTATCCGCATCAAGTTGGTCGGAATATTAAAAAAGGCATTAATGCTGGTAGAATCCGCTTTGCAGATAAACACCTTTCTATGTTTCCACAGGATTTAGTATATGGTAAGAAACTTTTTACCGTGAAAACTCTTCATGTACTTTAAAATTAGGTTTCTATACCAAGGATAAACCTGATAACCGGCTTTTGGATGTTGTCATCGTTGAAGCCACCGCCGTTACCGAAGATGGCTGGGTGGTACCTGGCGCCAGCGTTGGTGCAACACCTGAACTTTTGCAAATGGCGGACAAAGTCATTATTGAGGTCAATACTCGTATCCCCTCCTTTGAAGGTTTGCATGATATCACTACTTGCAATCAGCCACCCAGTCGTCTACCTTATCTTATCATGGGTACTGAAGACAGAATTGGCACGGTAAAACGATACAAGTTGCGATATCCCACGTTCATTTTTTTTTTCTCTTTAGGCTGCAGTTCCTGTGGATCCAGAAAAAGTTATTGCTGTAGTGGAAAGTGATCGTCCGGATAATACTGGACCTAATACACCCGCAGACGAGGCATCAGAAGCCATTGCAAGACACTTGATCGATTTTTTATCCAGTGAAGTGAACCATGGTCGCCTACCTGAGAATTTGTTACCACTTCAGTCAGGCATCGGAAATATCGCCAACGCAGTGATTGGCGGCTTGGCGGCAGGACCTTTCCATGATGTCAAAGTGTAAATGCTCTGTCATATCTATTTTATCTAAAACAAATGGTTTCTATGTAGGTTTACAGAAGTCCTGCAAGATACATTTCTCGACTTTTTTGATTCACACAAACTCAAATACGCCAGTGCAACCTCGGTGCGCTTCTCGCCCGACGGATTTAATCGCTTTTATGATAACTGGGCCTATTACAGGGTAAGAAAAAAAGATAAATGGAAACAGAAAAATGATTGATAGGAGGAATTTAGGAAATGCTTGTTTTGCGATCGCAGCAGGTTTCCAACTCTCCTGAAATTATTCGTCGACTTGGTTGTATTGCCATGAATACACCAGTTGAATTTGATGCAAGTCGTGTAATGTGTAAATGATCTGCTGAAATTTTTTCTATTATATTCCAGATTTATGGACATGGAAATTCGACCATGGTCTGCGGTTCTAGCATGTTAAACGGTCTAGGCGGTTCTGCGGATTTCTTACGCAACGCAAAACTAAGTATTATGCATACACCTTCGACAAGGCCCACCAAGGTAGATCCCACGGGTGTATCTTGTGTTGTCCCATTTGCAAGTCATGTCGATCAAACGGAGCATGACCTCGATGTTTATGTAACCGAGCAAGGTTTGGCTGATCTTCGCGGACTTTGCCCACGCGAACGCGCCCAGCTTATTATTGACCGCTGTGCCCATCCGGACTACAAGCCGTTGCTGCAAGATTACCTGGATAGAGCAACCAAAATTTGTATGGCCGCGAAAAGAGGCCATGAACCTCATATGCTGGACAAGGTATTTAAAATGCATACAAATCTCTTAGAAAAAGGGACCATGAAGATTGATGGCTGGTAAAGAAAATAAACGTCGTGCCCTACCTTTTTTTTTTTTTACAGTAGACTCGCGTTATAATTATATCGAGAATATAACTAGAAGGAATTGATACATTAACTGAGCTTGATCAGCTTATCAAACATCATATTTTTTATAGAAATCTGTTTTGAAAGATAAGATCAGAAATAGAACAACTCAGATAGATATGGTAAAAATATATATATATATATGGACGGATTCAGAGGGTATCTGAAATTTTCCTCTATTGGCTATAACCAGCAGGTAGAATGATCAGACAAAGATAACAATCTGAGCTCATCCAAAAAGCAGGCTATGCAATGCCTATAAATAAAGGTTTTGATGAGTTGTCACTGCAGTACCTGGACTTCATGTCTAGAAACGGCAGTAATACAAGAGATCGCCATATCAAGACTCAACTCACTAATTTTCAACGATTGGCCACATGCCAGAAGGCACAAGAATCAAAGATCTCACAGAAAGATTTGGGTTTGTGTGCATGCAACACGTTCAACCTAAGCAAAATTCTCACACAGGCAACAATTTCATTCATCCTGAAGAGGAAAAGTGAATACTTAGACATGGATGAGCAGAAACATCAAGTCAAGCGGCAAAGAAAGGCTGCGTTCCCTGATCTAGAGAGGTCCTTGACTGCATGGGTTGATCAAGCAGCAGCCGATAACATCCTGATAAATCATCAAGTTTTTAGAGATCACGCTCTACGTATTTCAAAGGAGCTAACCTGGATAAAGAATATTGAGATTTGCATGCTTCCTGCCAACACGACTTCCAGACTGCAACCATTGGATGTAGGTATTATTAGATCATTCAAGGTTCAGTATAAATAATTAAGAACGTTCTGGAGGAGAATATTGTGCTAATTTCTCTTTTCAGAGCTATTCGATACAGAGTCGCATTTCTGAGATTTGCGATCAAAGGAGAAAGAGATGATATATGCAAAGTCCACCAGCTAGCTGCTATGCAATACTGTACAAACAGCCTGGATGATATGTATCAAGACATCAACGATCCAAAACCGCTTTCAGATCACTAGACTAATGTCCATTGATCTAGGGGATGAGGACACAGATATACAGAAAGTAGAAGTAATAGTTTTGTTTGCAAAAAGTTTACAAGAGATACATGGTGCCGATATAACAACAGATTCAGTTGTTATCCATGAACAGGATGTGGATAACTCATTTCATGGAAGACTTTCTACAGATCAGATTATAGAAGCTATATCTGGAAAACAAAACCGGAATAATTATGAGGAAGAGGGGGAGGAAGAAGAAGATGCCGTGATTGCCGCTATTTGTGGCTAAGCCAATGGCAGAACATAGGGCCGTTCTACAGGAAGTACGCAGTATGTTAAACTTGCAGTACGCTTTGGACGGGGAGTTAAATTTTGCAAAAGCGAAGACAATTTTTCCTAGACAAATCCGCAAGAATAAACTATTTGTCAATTCTATATGCCAATGACAAGTGTTTAAAATAAAAAGTTGGTGGACACCAAAGTGTAGAACGAGAATATAAATTTATTGAGTATAATTATAACGCGCGCCTACAGTATACGGGAACAAGGACGTGGAGCAAGACGGTGATGAGAAAGGGAATATCGATGCGAGGTTTTCTGCCAATGAAACGATGCCAGGCCATCTGTTCATGACTGATGAGCAAGTTGGAACAAGAGGCGGTGTTTATGGCAATGGGGGCCACGAACCTTCCACTTCAGGAACAGCGCAAAAAAAAAAAAATCATGCATTCAAATGTAGCTGATTTGAATGTCATCGCATTCTTTGACAAGGACAACAAGGAGCATGACTTCCTGGGTCATTCGACAGCAATCAGTGATGCAATTATTACAAGGCGACGGTAGATTTACGATCAAGACGATGGCGCCTATCAAACGCGCTCATCTTCCTACTATAAAGAAATGCGTTGGTTATTACAAAAGAGCATTCTTTAATATTTGATGGCATGTATCCACGGAACACTAGTCTATCTATTATTCACTTCATTCTTGTCGTTGCATGATTAGCTTTGATAAAGTCATTGGAGTCATTACATGGGCTCTTTGTTTCAACATTTATCACAGCGCTTGCAAGAATGCGAAACAAAATGACTTTTATCCACACTTTTACAGGCATCCATAATTTTTTTTTTTTGATAACGTGTCTTCCTGCAAAAATCTATGGTGCTTCACCTTACACTTTGCTACTGCTCAGAATTGTTCTATTCGGTTAAGCTCAGGCGAATGCGTAGGAAGGTATACGCATGTATCCTCTATATTTAATATATTTTGCAATGTTTTCATGCGTACGAATGGGTGCATTGTCCATAATTATGTAATGACCTTTCATATGCGGATGTTTGTCCATTCCATCGAGAGTCATTTTTAAGAAACTGAGATAATTCCCTATTACTGTTCCTGAGCTTATGTATCCTTTGGCCTTTCCCTTCTTAGCAAGTCGGTTTTTTTTACGCCGACTGCAATCAAACCTGCAGCAGAGACAGCGCTTAATATAGACGTTATGTTTGCTCTCGTAGTAAGTCTGGTAACAATAGCGTGGGATTCTTTTTTGGACCAAGCCCTCGAACGTTTCATATTGATATCAAAAATAGACTCATCAAGAAGCACACAATTTCTCAAAAACTTTATGTCAGCCCTCTTCAACGAAAGGTTGCATTCGCTTCTCATAAAATTATAAACCGTGCTACGTAAAACTTTAAGATCGTTGAACCTTTTCAGTAAATACTCGGTCACTTCCACAACAGAAACGGAAGGATTAGCATCAATCAAGTTGATAACAGCTGTTTTATGCTCTTCGCCCAAGATACATTTACGACCAACCTGCGTACAAACCTCAAAAATACTATCAGGACACATTCTGTACGGTTTAACCCATCTCTGAGCAGTCCGAATGTGAATGCCCAACTGCTTCGCTGCGGCTAATGCGCTCATACAATTTTCAATCTTCAGATAAAAAATACCTTTGTCCTGGACGGTATAGCGCACATAATCATGTTTTACGCTGGCCTCTTTCATACAAATATCTTCACCTTTTCGCTTTTCGATCAGTATTGGACACGTCGGAGAGGATTCACTAGAGGCCACATTTTTCAAGTATTCAGTATGAGTCGCAATCGCCTCATCAATAAATTCATTCCGACCAATGATATATTCCATGGGTTTAGGGACGCCATTCTCAACGATATTTCCATGCTCATCTTCAAATAAAAATATTGTACCCTATGTTAAATTGTAAAGAATGGAAGAAAAAAAAATCTACATTTATACTGTTCATTGAACAAGTTTTTACGCTCCCTGCTATCCTCCTTTTCCCTTTACGCTCTTTAAGGTTTTTCCTTTATTCATAACACCGTGAGATCGGCCCGGGGTGGATACGCTTAACAAGCGCAGCCCCATAGCCATTACAATAAACAAATATTTTCACCAAGTTTTTATGCTAGTCTAAACAAACTTTCCGTCCATGAAGTTCCAAATTTGCGGTAAGGAAGAAATTAATATGCGCCATCAGTTAAACCGTGAAACTTACTTGAACTTGGTCCTTCAGCGGACACAATTTTTTTCATGGTTAATACCCCTTGTACTTGAATGTTGTCTTACTTAGCCCCGAAGGGCATTTCCGCGCGTTCGCGGAGGCCTCGCCCGCACCTTGACGGTGAGGCGGACAGGATATTATAATGGCCATTTTGAGGTTTACGACCGTATGGCCTAAACACTATATCGACAAACATGAGTTATCTTTTGTTTATAGTCAATCCCAGTACGTACCGGGGATGTTTTTATAAAAGTAGAGCCGAAGGAAAAAGAAAAAGAACAGTCTTCGCTTTTTTTTTTTTTTTTTTTTTTTTTTTTGGCTGGGAAAACTTTTTATCTAGAAACACAATGGACCAACTCATGTTCCAGGCCCATTCTGATACGACGCAAAAAAGTGTTACTTCTCTACGCAAAATAACCTTTCATCCAACGTAAATTGACCTGCAAAATACTGTATATTTTCGAGTGTCAAGAAACCATTGTGACACGACAGCAAACGACTTATGATCAGCCAACGACATCGATTTCGATCAGCCAACGGCATCGATTTCGATCAGCCAATAGCGTCGATTTTGATTGGTCAGTGGACATCAATTTTGACTGGCTGCGACATTACCTGTTGGGAGGCACTGTAATGAAGCTAAAGCGGGGTCATATATCTGAGTTTATGGGCGCAAAGCCCCAATGTCTTTCGGTTGTACGTCTTTGAACAAAGCAGACATCCGTGTCTCTTTGGTAAACAGTGTAGAACATCAAACAATCGAGGAGCGTAAACGTGAACATAAGGAAGTGGGGTTGGGGAGAAAAAAATAACTTGTGATGCCCAGCTGAAGGCGAGTGGTTCGTCTTTTTAATTCTATTGTTGTACAATCGAAAAGGATTTACCAACTACAGAGTCAAGGAAACTTCCTTTTTACTTCTTTCTCCTACATGGCTATTTCGTCTGCATACCCGTTACTAGGCATCTACTTTTTTTTAAGGCATCCAAAGGTATACTATTTCCTACTACACGGAACGAGCTGCTGATGACCTCCAAAAAAAGCAACTTTGGCCAAAAATTATTTTGCCCGTCATCTTGATGACATTTACTGGCTTATTATCGTTGTATCTAACGTTGCACTGGATGTTTCCCTGGCATGTTCACTATTTCGTATCATGTAACTGGCCTGTGTGGATTAGCAAAATGGTGTCCATTATCACCGTTATTCTGGAATCTGCTGCGTTCCAACTTCTTTGCTTTGCCATCCTCGTACCTTATTATCAAGACGAACTTTTCGATGCCACGCTAGAGGCTCGCGGTCTTACTGAAATATTTGACCATCGTGTTCATGTGCCTTACTTAATCCTGTGTTGTCGCAGCATGAAGTCGAGTATCCTGTCCGTCTTTCTATTAACTTTTGCAAGAGTAAGTGTGAAACAACAGTAGCCATAAAGCTAATACCCGTTGCCTTAGTTATTTGTGTTGATCATCACAGCTCCATTGAACCTTATTCCCATCGCCGGTACAATTCTCGCATGCTATATCAATGCATTCCCGGCAAGGTAATAAGAACATGTCCTTTGTCTCTCATGTACTGACTGAATATATACACGTATAGTTGGGGACAGCACATCCATTATGATCTTGAGTTTTGTGGACTCAAGGTTTCCGAATCTTATCGCTTGGCCTGTCGTAACAAGTTGAGCTACTGCAATTTTGGCGCAGTGGCTGTTGCTTTGGAACTAATCCCAGGTCTTAACTTGTTATTCATGTGGACTAATATTGTGGGTGCTGCTTTGTGGATTGGCGATGACTATGAGAAAGGCAAACATCAACATAGCGGACGTACAGAAGACAGCGAACGTAGCCGCTTGTTGAAGGATGAAGAAGTCGACCCAGAATCGTATTCGTCTTGCGGATCGCGCAGTTAATCTTATATCACCCATGCTGTTTCAATAATACATTAGGCTTTCGATTAATGAAAAAATGAAGTTATAGACTTGGTTGTGCGAAGCAAAATTGAAGTAAGCGTCCTTAATTTAGCTGGCGATGGTACATAGGCTGTTTTGCGTTTTACTTGTCATTACTCGGCATTGTTTTTATGAGTATGTCTTGCCAAAATGTTAAAAAGAAAGCTGCTTTAAATTTCATGCGATCGAAAGATGGGCCTTTCATTACTACAGTCATTACTAACTGAAGTTTGTGGGCAGTGCCAAAAACCGCTGTAACACTTCTAAAGCGTGGTCTCCTGTATGATCTCACCCGAAATTTCGTTGTGAATACAGTTGGATGGAGGATAATTCGATTATGCAACAAGCGATGCTTGCTCAATGTTTGGAGAGGTTAAAACCAACTTCCGATTGTATTTGACAAGAGAACTACTTGGGAAAAAACCATAGAAGCACGATTCTTTGTTGACATGTACTATGTTCACCAATACTCTCGAGAAAATGCGTTAGCTTATGTGCAACATTTTGCGTTAATTACAAGGCATTTATCAAGGACAGTGTGGTATTCTTTGATGTAGTTATAGACGAGGAAGTATCATGAGATTTTTGTTTTATTAAGTTAAGTTGCTTACTTAAATTGGTCTACAGATCCCTTAAGGACCGTATCCGAGTTGTAGTTCATATGCTATGCAGCCGTATATCTACCAAATCTACCCTACACTAAACCTTGCTCTATCCAGGCCACTTGTTACAGGTTTCCTAGCCGAAGGACTTTGTATCTTCTCTAAAAAGATTATAGTCTATAATGGTCCAAAGACTTGCGAGCCGCAATGTCAGATTGCATCGCATGGCCCGGTGAACCGAAAATAGGATCAAGTGTGGTATGGTTCCCTGAATTGTGGTATCCACATGGACCGGATGCATAGTTCTATTCTGAGAGATTTTTATTTACTTTTCTCTCGTGATGAATACGGTGTTAATTACTACTTTTCCAGCTTCACGTCTTAATGTCGTTGTCAGCTCTATCCAATATCTCAGAAATACGTTGTCTCGGCGAATTTCAATAAAGTATGAATGATCAAGCAGAAAAGACGTCTTATCATTCTTCGGCACAAATCGGCACACTTAGTGTCATCCATAATGGCTAGCCATGTTATTCCTATCTTCTTTTATGGTTTCTACAGACAGCAACGAGATGCGTCATAGTGTGACGAAACGTACTATATTTCTATCACAACTCCGTAAATAAGGTAAATTGTACCAAACTGCAACTAATCACGGCGAATTGCAACACATTACAGACAAAACCCTGACTAGTCTTTGAGTGCTATGATGCAACCTTAGAGGATTATTCCACATATCTTTTGAAATTTTGGTTGCACCTAATGTAAATACTGTGAGAATACACGACTCGTGTGTAAGCATCAGATAATGCAAATATAATTGAAACCCTCCTGTCAGCGTTGCAACGCGTGTATATAATTATCAGATGGTTATCAAAGGAAATGACTCCTTCCAAAGTTTGAAATAACTAGCATATTATGTATCTAAACATTTGGGGAACTATCAAGAAAACAATGACCTCGCAGAGATGTAGCAACTTGTCAGCGTGCGGTATACAGGTTTTCTAGATCCTCCGAAGGATTATAGTATCTTTCAAAGGCCAATGTACTCTTCACTAGGTTAGAGAGGACAAAGAACTAGGAGATGTTTGTATAAATGTTGGAAGGCTAATTATGTTTTTTTGTCATGTTTATCCGAATAACACCTGATAAAGAAAAACTACAGTAGAGTTAGTGGCAGGCGACACCCATATCCTTGAGTTACCCTGTGTTCAGGAGTCCCGAACAACGGGATAACTAGTATTACCAAAACCCTAACCAGCCTCCGAGTGCTGTAATGCAGCTTCAAGGACTATTCCAACCAAGTTTTGTAAATCTGATCGCACATAAAGCAAATGTCATACGAATAGAGATTTATGCGTATGCAGCAGATAATGCAAACGCAATTGAAATGCTAATGTTAGGTTTACAACATATGTCTAGAACCAGAAAATATCTGTGAAAGGAAACGACCTTTCCAAAGGAGAAATAACCTTTATAATAGTGAATATCTATGCCTACATAGAACGACCAAACAAAGGACACCTTTCAGAGATGTAACAACATGTCCGGTCGTGGTCAGCAGAACTTTTAGATCGTCCAAAATATAATACGAGTCTTTCAGAGGCCGATATATATTCTTCTCATGACTATGGAGGACGACAAGGTTGGGAAAATTTTGTATATAAATCTTGAAGGGCTAATTATGTTCTTCTTGCACTATGGAACAAGTAGAAACGCTGTAGCACAGTACTGCCATATTTCTAAAGGTAATACACTGTTACCGACTATTTACCTGAGAATTACAAAGGATGTGAGTAGTCGGTATTGTTGTACCGCACATTCCCATAGTGTTGTTTTGGATATCAGATAATATTGTGCCGAAATGCAACTATTGCCGGAATTGCAACACATTACAACATACAGAGCTCCCTCGCTATGTTCACGCCTTGTTATGTTCAACCCCCCGCGTACCTTCAATGATTTTGGAAAAACGGGAAAAAAACTTATAAAAATATTCAAGTCCTCGCTATGTTCATGGTTCAATGCCAGAAGGGGGTTGAAGTGGAATTGAGGTTTTCTTTAAAAACTAACTATTAATGTACTCTTGTAAATAAGTATGACTGATGGCATGATCATTGTTTTAAAAAATGAGTAGTGATTAAAGATTGCCTCTGATTTTGAGATATTTTCTATTGAGCTTGTTTTGTAGACCTCGGAGTTGGTGCTTCGGGCCTTCTTGGGTCCCTTCATCCAGGAACTTATTACTACATTGACGTGGTAAAGTTTTCCTTTTGTAGAAAGCTCGACTACGGATTCCTTTTCTTCATCAGGGATGGCTTTAATAATGTCGTATTCGGTTTGTGGCCGAATGAAGCTTTGTTCCTTGACTGGACCGAGTTGTACATCAAACTTTGAGTCGTAGTCAACGAAATGCGCCCTTGAGTTATGTTTGTACTGAATTGAATCTACTTCTTTTGCGATATTATCAACTGTGTTCATATTTATAACAGAAAATCATACCTATAACAATTTATACGTTAGACCTGATTCACAACTCATCGTAGAATGAAGCAGAATTGCTGCTCGAGGACAATCAATGTAATTGGACAACCAGGGTTTTTGTACTACATTGAGTATTGCTCCTCCTCGCTATGTTCATCCCTCGCGTATCTTCAATGATTTTGCTCTGACAGAGGCATTGAACATAGTGGGGGAGCACTGTATTGTATTATCCGTTTATCATAGTACGCGGTTACAGTGTCATAACATTATGTGACTGTTTGAATCGGGAAAACGCTTTTTTTGTAAAGCTATAAAAGTCTATCCAAACTAAAACAGATAGAAGTACAATATAGTGGAATAATTGACGTACGTTTCAAGCCAAGAAAATGCAATTAGTCTTTCAAAAACGTTCCAGAATCTTTATCCTTTCTAATCATGCGAAGAATATCCGGGCCGTATGTAGAGCCATGATAACTCTCGCCCTACAGAATGGACGCCGTATTGCGGATGTCTTGGTTTTTTTTTATTTTTATAAATACCATTCCGGACTTCACAGTTACATTGTTTGGAAAAAAAAAAAAGGCAGATGACGAGCAGTCAAGATTTTGTCTCCAATACTACCTACCGTTTCGACGATGAGCTCCCCCAGAGCAATATTATTGCTGGGCTTCTAGATTACTTCCAGATTCCTCATACATATGAAGTCTGTGTCAAGCATTTCAAGGAAATTGACGATATCTCCCAGCAAGTAATTGATGAATACAAGCTCGAGGTCAGCCTTGACGACATACGTTTGAACGGATCGTTGATGCCAGACAATAATAAGTCATCCGGAATTCAAGCATATTACTATTTTGTATTTATATTTGATGACTTGATGATATTCCACGGCGTAGACTATATCGATCTAATCCATGCTCTTGACTCCCGTCCTAACAACTTGACACCATTAGTACAGGAGATGCTCACCATCTTCATGAAGCATTGGAAAAATGATTTTGGTCACAAGTTTACTTTGCTGCATACGGAAGCGATTACTTGGGCCACTACTGTTAATCAGCAACTACAAGTGAACTTCAACAAAAACGAGTATTTCATGTTCAAGCTTAAATGTCATGCCTCCTACTTGACCCTTGTTTTGATGTTCATGCTGCGTGATGTACAATGCACATATCTTGAATATCGCAATCTGCAGCTAACGTTTGAAATGTTCATGTTTTATATAAACGAACTGGCATCGTGCCTCCGCGAGAAAAAAGTAGGCGAGTTGACGTCGGTTGACAAGCTTTTTTGCACAGACGACTTCTCCAGGATCGCGGAGTATTGCAGCAAGCAAATCTACAACACAATGGATGGACTTGAAAAAAGATGTAACCTAATGGCATCTTTGGAATTGATCCGACTATGCAAGAATATAGTCTTTGTTCATCTTGCTTCAGATCGCTATGAGAAGTTTTTCGTCAGAGTGGAAGAGCACTAAGGGATGGGAAGTTATGTAGTTCACGTCTTTTTTCAAGGCCTTATCAAATAAATAAACGAGGTTGTGTTTTAAAGCACTTGTAACCATCTATAGTTCCTTGTGAAGATTAATAAGAGAAACGAGCAATAAATACTTTCAGACTCTTGGCGGGGATTTATTTCAAAGTAAAGATGATCAGATTGCAAATGTCTTCCAGCGGCATTTGAACCTTGTTAGTGCTTACTCGAATATCTTAGTAATCGAAGTACGCGTAAGTACTGAGTGTTCATGATGAATTGATGAAGATGAATGATTATTAAGCTTCTCTGACGAGATGCTGTCATTGAGCTGAGTATAAATAGCGGTCATCTAATGCATGAATCAGGGATACTTACTACTATGTCTATTGGTAAGATCGTAATCATCGTAATTGTCTTGCTGTACTAATTATTAGAAATGATATACCGGGGGCAACTTAAGGTCGTAGCAGAGTATCCTGTTATCTCAGATTATAGTACTTCATAAGTAGATGTCTGGTTGATATATATTCGTATCTGTGGACGTCGCGCCGATGATATGAGAAACTCATATAAAGATTGTTTAGACTTAGTAGATAAAACATGCATAAGACTTAATTGTTATGTCAAATATGGTGCAGCGCATCTATAATCCGCAATTTTTAGATCAAATTTTGAACGTGTACTCCTAGATGAAAAATGCCAACACGACAATTCCATCGCGTCGACATATAAAGGGATGTATTTTACATACCTTCAATGCAATATAATTGTTTCCAACTTAAAGAAAAATGTCTTTAGTAGTTTGAAGTTAACTAGATTTACTAAGATGGCCACAAGCGGAGGCTCGTGCTTGGGCGTTTTACGTATGTCACTCAACTTATCAGTTGTTGAAAATGGAATTGTCACCATATTTCTTTGTGTTGACAAATCCCTATTTGGGCCTACCTCTATCTTCTCCAAGCATCTACCATCTTCTTGAAGTGATATTTTTTTGCCAGAAGGTGTTTTGTGGATTGTGCTTCAGAGGAGTCAAATCCTTTAAGGAAGTTCTTCATTTCTTTGGGTGCATTCGTTTCTAGAAACAGGACCAGCGCGTTATCTTCAACGTGTTTTTGGGTTTGTGGAACTGATGGAGCAAGCGCAAGGTATGAGGGCACTACTAACTGTGTTTATAGACTGCGATATATGCAAAAAGTCATCAACTTTATCTTGAAGAATCTGTAGACCAGGATTTACACAATGGAGAAGAAAATGCGCTTGCAAGCTATTCAATGCCAAAGAAAATCTCTGCAAGTGCATGTGATCATGTTGGACTCTTTTGACACTGATATCGTATACTATGTCTTGTTGCGTAAATGAACTGACAGTGTACCCCGATACCATGTCATCTAGCGCAGCTTCGGGTATCTGTGATGCCGCAATCTCTCGCTTGCACCTCTCTCGTTCGGCAGGCCCCATACGTCCAAAATTTGCGCTGACACGTGCAGTATGCGACTTAAAGCCGAACTTTACATTATGTACCAAGACGTACAGTAGTCGATCAACCCGGCTGTTGTGCTTTCTTTTCAGGTACGTCGTGCTTAGCTAATTGTACCGAATTTCCACGTAGTTGTTAGTTTCCATGTTAGTGAAAACCTGAGGTTGGTGTCGTATCCGACATGCTTACATTGAGATACAGTAATTAGAATTACATGTCTGAACACGGCTAAAGGTACTAACGGTGATTACTTTATTAGATATGGATACTAGATGCGTCCCACTCTCTTCCATCAGTCGCTGAGATCATAAGCGACACAGAATAACGGAATTAATCAGGATAAACGTGGAAACAACAATCTAGTGTGGGATCATCTAAAGATATCTATAAGCTCCTCTATTCTGCCATTACCCGCAAGCACTATGAAAACATTTAAATAACACAAAGGAAAGATCAAAGAAAATATCATTCAGAGTTTTGCTTATTCTCGTGTCCTTTTGATTTTCGTTTATATAACAGTTGGAAAGCTTCACACCAACTCTCAAACTTGTCATTGGGTACCCAATACTCTTGAAAGTAGGATATGAAAGCTTCGTGCTCGGAATTCTCTGCAATAAAATCGCCTTCCTTCTTTTTCGCACATTCAACATCTCTCTCCCACATCAGAGACTTAAAGGTTGCGATCATCCTTATTCAAGCTTGTCGACCGGCTGCTGTAGTACCAACATTCACTTTCTCGCGGATGCTGTCGGTCCAAGCCCGAGTTATGTAGAACAGGCACAGCCAAATCGTGGTATTTGAAAACACTATTGAAATGGCAGCCAGTTCAGCGACACTGCAGTCAATTGTGATCTTTGTTGGTGTTGCTAGGCCGCAGTGATCCTTGAAAAATTTCAACCATTCTATTAATGGCGATGTAGACTGGTCTCGTGAAGAGATATGCAACAGGGACCATTTCTGTAATTCTGTGGCGGGTTACAAGCATAGACAGCACTGCATCCGCAACTGTGGCTGTACTGTGGGTGGCTTCTGCCATGGCGAACAGAAGCCAAAACTGTACTGGTCGATCGTGGAAAATACATTGTATCTCTTTGAACTGAGATCAATCAATTGCAGTTTCACTGACTCCACGTCGTTTTCACTCTTCTTGAATACTTTCTCTTGCACCTTGCGGTACAGATTGTAGATATCTGCCAAGTGCAGAGCTTGATCTCTGTGTCCGATTGTTTTCTGCAGCTCATCCCCATCTTGCGAAGCTGTAAAATGGGCAAACGGTCTCTGTCAGGGAACATGGATGTACCTCAGATTATAGCCTTGCTAAAGCCTGGTAAGGATACTCTCCTTCATAGAATCGGACAACGGCAAATAGTGTACATCTTCTAAAGTCCCTACGACATGACAGTGGTAACTCTCGTGGCCGATTGTTACTATTTCTTGACGATGGCGATCACAGGTAACAACCAAACGTGCAGTGCAGCCAACCTTTTTGGTCTGTTTTTGCACCGAATGCATCTCGCCAGTAACTCCTCCAGGAAGATGATCCTTGCGAACTCGCTTACGTCCAGAACGATGGCACACATAAACTTTTCTCCAGAGATGCAATGATCTCTTTCCACTACGCGGCGTCTGTTCCTCCGTACTACCATTTGCTGACTATATAGAGCTACAGCAACGACAAGCCCACGACATACAATAGACTTTGGCAGACGCTTGAAAATGCATTTCCACTTACCGATATTGAGCATTTTGTGTAGTGGGAATATATTGATATCTCTCTGAACAATAAAATTTGACATGTTGGTAGAAAGGGTTTATCTGAAAAGAAAACGATTAATCCATCCTTGTTCTCCTCATCATGTTCTATATACCAGTATTACTTCCAGGAAAAAATATTTTTTGTCAAAAGTGGGGACGAAAAGGCGGTTTTCCAAGCTTTACCTCCTTGGTTTTTGCTAATTTTTGGTTGTATTTGCAGATTTTGGACCAACATCTCAAAAAAAATATTATTCATTCATTTTCATATAATACTATAGCATATCTCTTTATCTTTCGTAACATGAAATTCTTTTGAAAACGTGTGGAAGTGATGTAATAACTTTTGAATGACTTCGCGTTTCTAAGGAGTTACGCAACATAGCCACCGCACTAATTTTTTGAAACAATTGAATGACATTCGCTTTTTTTTTTTTTTTTTTTTTGCGTGTAGACCAAGTATTAATAGCCTATACGTTGACGTTTAGTATACATACCTTGTTTTATAAATCTATAGGTAGGCTGTTTGCAGAGGTCTGTTTATTTCTCCAACTTTTACTAGATTATTTTGAAGCTATCCTAACAGAATAGGAAGAGGTAGCAAAATAGCATTTAGGTGTCTGAGTAGGACATCCTTGGCTTTCTAAGCCTATGAGCAAATACACGCTGCAGTAGCAAGACTCTCAGTCCTGTTTTTGATATCAAGGTGTCTCGATCACATTTTTCATCACAAGAAAAAACTTTTGCGACGATTCGGCAACGATATGCAAGGGTAATACCTTCTGCAAGGATGGATTTGCAATCTACAAAATCATATTTGTATTTTTATCATTCTTTATAAATTAACGTTTCTATTTCTATACCTTCCACTGACGTTTCCAGTAATAGTCATCTAGGCCAATAATATTATATCACCCTAATAGCTTTTTTGTCAAAAAATCTTTACCAAACCCTTATCTACATTTTGGATACAACTCGAAAGAAATAGAAAAAATGAAATTTTTTTTAATGTCAAGGTATGACTTTACCAAGATCTGCTGGTATGGCCGTGTTGGCTTCAAGGTTAGCAGCGTACAGGGACCACCTCATTGCAGCTTCATATATAACTCCCAAAAGGCTTAATCATCCATATTGTAGAACAAGGGATGCATTCGCGTACCAAATACAGCCGATTTGTTCGTTTAATCAGCGGGATGTACCAGTTTATTACGCTGAGTATAGACAGTTTTGCCAGAACACAAGACTTTTATCAAATCCTGTTGACGGATAAAAAATATATCTTGCATGTTACTAGATGGCATAGTAGCATTGGTATATACTCAGTAAAGAAAGGAAATAGCGAGTATGACGTCTAGAATATCTTGTTCTGGGTTGTCTGGAGATTGGGAAGCATATGCTCCGTGTAAATTGTTTGGATCTGCCGGTTTACAGGCATTAGCGTTTACTAAATACGTTTGTGAAAAGCGATAGAAAGAATGTCATACTTTTGTTCGTTTTTTAAATTCTGGAGAAAAGCGCTGTGGCCGTCATGTGTTTATCAAATTTCCTAGTTGATCAATTACAGTGAAAAACAAACTTGTATGCATTGTTACGTTTGTCGTAAAAAAACGCATAGCAGCAATTTCAACTTAACTAGTATTATCGATCAGCGAGGCAACGTCCCCTTGTGCTGAGTATACATTTTTTTTTTAACTTTCGAAGCCCATCCTGCACAACCACAGAAAAGTGTCCAGTGTTATCTCTGTACGACGTTTTTTGTCGCAATTATCTAATAGGATAACCATGTGAATAGAGGAAATTTTAATTAAGCGTGGTTTCAGCGTTGCTGGGACAACAGAAGGACTAGGAACATGGAGTCCCTTGCATTACATCTTGCCGTTAACATGTCCGTCCCGAAATTCTCGGGAAATCGTCATAGTACACGTTTTCTAGATACTATCGGCACACTTTTTAATTTTGTATAATGCATACTTTTGGCACATATATGTGCTAACAATTTCTGGAGAAGTATATTTATTGACAATATTTAAATTTTATTTGCCCTACACTTATCTGACTTTTTTTCTATGGAACATATCAAACAAGGGCTTGTCGATGTGGATCAACAACTTTTGGAGTTGTACGCAAAATACACCCATTATTTGAAAAACAAGCAAGTGGTTAGCGGCATCTCTGCGGCCATCGCTATCGCTGTACTTTGGCGTGCTTATTACAACGCGACTACACCGTCAAAAAACTTGCGACATCTTCCTTACGTCCATCCAGTCGGCGTTCTCAAGTCGATTTTTCGTGGGGAGTCCATTTATGAACAGAGACGAAGATTAGTTTTGCCATTACTTGACAAAGCTAATGGGCTTTACACTGTAGGTTAAAGAATCTATCGCAGTGAAGGAAGAAACAGTTAAACTTTACGATAGATGAACTTGCCTATAGGATGGGTGGTGTTTTCGGCAAACCCTGAAGCAAACAAGCTAATTCTGTCGAAGCCTGGTATGAGCAATGACTATCACCACTTTAGCACTGACGCAGAAGATATGGTTTGAATGGCAAGAACTGTATGAAAAAGCAAAATTAGGCTTTGGTGATCCGAAATCACTTGTCGCCAAATTTCTTGGTGGAGATCATGTTGCGATGTTGGACGGTGCGGATTGGAAACGGCATCGCAAGGTTTTTAAAAAAAAGAAACATTTTTGCCGTACTAATATGTTTATATACAGATCGTGAACCCAGCCTTCCACAGATCATTGCCTATACATGTATTTGGTCAAACTGCACAGAAAATGTTTTGTATCATCGACAAGTTCGGCGAATCACCTGTTAGTGTAAACAACGCTATGGAGCGCGTTACTTTGGATATCATAGGCCTTGCGGGGTTTGGTAAGAGGAGAGATATCTTCTGATCAGGCAGTTGTCTTACAAGGGAGGAAAAAAGGAACGGATTTTCAATCTACGGAACATGACAATAGCCCATGGACCAGCTCCTAGTAATTTGATCAAGTATAACTTAGCAAATCCCTTCTTTGCATTTTTCCAAAAGTTCGACGCCACAGAAAAATACAGATGGATGTTTCCGGGCCGCATTCAGGCTCACAAAGCATTGGACAAGCTTCGGGGATTGATCGATGAACTGATTGATCAACGGCGGAAGGAGTACAAAACGAAAAATGAAATCACAGTGCCTGATATGGAAAGAGATACCTTAAGCTTAATGCTGGAAGCCGAAATGGAGGGAGATGAAAAGCTGTCGAACACAGAGCTACGGGTAGGTTTCGTAACGGTATGAAGATATGGATCAGGAACTTACATGAAAGTATACAGGACAATGTCTTCGGTATTCTCGTTGCAGGTTTGTGATTCAATGTCAAGCATATTAATTCCCACGTATCCACATAGGACATGACACGACGGCAGCTGCATTGACGTTTGCTATTTATAGGCTAGCTACAAACAAGGTAGGTAAATATTCTTTTTCAGTGCCGCAGACAATAAACATCCTTCCCTAAGGATATACAACAAAAAGCACGCGAGGAAGTCCTCAAAATTCTCGGAACAGGCCCGGTCGATGTTTTGCCTAATATTGACCAATTGAAACAAATGGATTACCTGCTGCGTATTATCAAAGAAGTAAGCCATCTAAAGACGAACATTTGAAGGACGAAATTTTATGTCCATATTAGACATTGAGGCTTGATGGACCAGTAGCAAATACTTTGGTACGCACAACAACAAGGGAATCCACCCTTGTTGGTCAATATATCCCTGCAAACGTTCACATTATGCTTGATGTGGTTACAACCCATCGGAATCCTAAATCATGGGAAAAATCCTATATCTTTGATCCGGACCGCTACAACATCAAGACAGAAGCTGAGTGAAATTCGACCGCGAATGGACTGGCCTGGGCACCATTCGGCCACGGACCTCACAAATGTCCGGGTCTAAATTTCAGCTTGGCAGCGCAACGCATAGTCCTGTCAATGCTCTGTAAGCCAGCAAGTTCATTGGCAGGTGTAAGCAGTACTAATATTTGTATAGTACAAAAATATGAATGGGAGTTACCAGTGGGTGCTTCCAAAGGAAACGATCTTTACAGCAATGAATTCATACTTACAGTTCCTAGGGAAGTGAAAGTCTCATTTAGAAGACGTTACTGAACGAGACACATATAATAAAACTGTGTAACATCGCTCTAAAAAATACGCCCTATCATCACTTCTTATGGAACAGATTTCTAGGAAGACATATCTACTCATGATTTACAATTGAACTAAAAAAAAAATAAGGAAGCTACCATGCCTTTATGAGGCACATCAGTATTTCAGGACAATGGTTCCTATAGGTCTTCTATGTTCCTGAAGGATAATTTGGTTCCTCGAGGTACCCAATGGTTCCAGATTGTACAGATCATCTTATATCCTTTGCATTTCTTTCTAGTCATTATCTATGTTATTATGCAACCGCTCACTAGACGAAAACTTGACGAAGTGACTGTTTTTATTCACTATCGCTGTGGATCCTCTTGGATCCATGAGGCTGCTAAAATCTAAATGTCGGTTCCTGGAGGATACCAAAGGAACCAAAAGATACAACTGCTTTCAAAAGTCTTCTTAAACGGCTGCTGATGTGGCCATCAGTGCAAAGTATTCTCTTCCTCTCATTTTCCCATTTTCCCATTTTCTCAGCGAATTTCATCGGGCACTCCTTCCCCTTAGATTAAGTACATAAAAGTGAAGTTTTTCGAAAGATGGGCCTTTCGTTACTACAACCAGTTATTAACTGAAGTTCGTGGGCAGTGCCAAAAACCGCTGTGACACTCCTAAAGCGTGCTCTCCTCTATGATCTGTACCCAAAATTTTGTTGTGAATACAGTTGGATGGAGGATAATTCGGATTATGCAACGAGCAATGCTTGCTCAACGTTTGAAAGAGTTCAAACCAACTTCTGATTGCTTTCGACAAGAAAATTACTTGGGACAAAACCACTTTTCAATCACCGCATAGAAGCACGATTCTCAGTTGACTTGTACTAAGTTCACCAGAGCTCTCAGAAAAATGCATTAACTTATGTGCAATATTTTGCGTTAAGTACAAGGCATTTATCAAGGACAGTGTGGTATTCTTTGATGTGGTTATAGACGAGGAAGTATCATGAGATTTTTGTTTTATTAAGTTAAGTTGCTTACTTAAATTGGTCTACAGATCCCTTAAGGACCGTATCCGAGTTGTAGTTCATATGCTATGCAGCCGTATATCTACCAAATCTACCCTACACTAAACCTTGCTCTATCCAGGCCACTTGTTACAGGTTTCCTAGCCGAAGGACTTTGTATCTTCTCTAAAAAGATTATAGTCTATAATGGCCCAAAGACTTGCGAGCCGCAATGTCAGATTGCATCGAATGGCCCGGTGAACCGAAAATAGGATCAAGTGTGGTATGGTTCCCTGAATTGTGGTATCCACATGGACCAGATGCATAGTTCTATTCTGAGAGATTTTTATTTACTTTTCTCTCGTGATGAATACGGTGTTAATTACTACTTTTCCGGCTTCACGTCTTAATGTCGTTGTCAGCTCTATCCAATATCTCAGAAATACGTTGTCTCGGCGAATTTCAATAAAGTATGAATGATCAAGCAGAAAAGACGTCTTATCATTCTTCGGCACAAATCGGCACACTTAGTGTCATCCATAATGGCTAGCCATGTTATTCCTATCTTCTCTTATGGTTCCTACAGACAGCAACGAGATGCGCCATAGTGTGACGAAACGTACTATATTTCTATCACAACTCCGCAAATCAGGTAAATTGTACCGAACTGCAACTAATCACAGCGAATTGCAACGCATTACAGCCAAAATCCTGACCAGTCTTCGAGTGCTATGATGCAACCTTAGAGGATTATTCCACCTATCTTTTGAAATTTTGGTTGCGCCTAACGTAAACACTGTGAGAATATACGACTAGTGTGTAAGCAGCAGATAATGCAAATATAATTGAAATCCTCTTGTCAGCGTTGCAACGCGTGTATAGAATCATCAGATGGTTACCAAAGGAAAAGACTCCTTCCAAAGTTTGAAATAACTTGCATATTATGTACCTGAACTTTTAGGTAACTATCAAGAAAACAACGTCCTCGCAGAGATGTAGCAACCTGTCGGCGTGCGGTATACAGGTTTTCTAGATTCTCCGAAGGATTATAGTATCTTTCAACGGCCAATGTACTCTTCACTAGGTTAGGGAGATAAAGGATCTGGGAGGTGTTTGTATATAAATCTTGAACGCTAAATAGTTTTCTTGTTTTGGTATGTTTATCCTGATAAAACCAGAAAGAGAAAAAATATAGCACCATTATTGACCTACGTAGGGCCATGACAAACCCGTTCTGCAGGATAGACACGGTGTTGCAGACATGTTTTTTTCTTATAAATATCACCCCAGACTTCAGCTGTATTCTTTTGAAAAAAGGCATATGACGATCTGTCCAGATTTTGTCTATCGTCAAACCTATCGTTTTGACGACAAGCTCCCCCAAAGCAATACTATTGCTAGCCTTCTAGATTACTTCCAAATCCCTCACATATATGAAGTATGTGTCTGTCAATTCAACGAACTCGACGACATATTCAAAAAAGTGATTGACGAATACAAGCTCGATATCACCCTTGATGACCTGCGCTTGATCCCATCAGCGATGCCAGACGGTCACATGTCATCTGGAATTCAAGCGTATTACAGCTTTTTATATCTCTTCGACGACTTGATGGTATTCCATGGCATAAACTACATTGATGTAATCTGTGCTCTTGAAAACCGTCCTAACAACATGCCACTGTTGTTGCAGGAGCTAACCACTATCTCAATGAAGCACTGGAAAGAGGATTTTGGTGACAAGTTTACTTTGCTACATACGGAAGCGATTTCCTGGGCCACTTATGTCAATCAACAGATGCAAATGAACTTTAACAAAAATGAATATTTTATGTTCCTGCTTAAATGTCATGCCGCTTACACTGTCTTTATTCTGATGTTTATGCTGCGTGATGTCCAGTGCACATATCTTGAATACCGCAATATGTACCTAACGTATGAGATGATCATGTTTTACATGAACGAACAGTCGTCATGTATCCGAGAAAAAAATGCAGGCGAGGTGACAACAGTGGACAAGCTCTTCTGCACGGGCGACTTCTCCAGGATCGCGGAGTATTGCAGCAAGCAAATATGCAACACGATGGATGGATTTGAAGGAAAATGCAACTTAATGGCGTCTTTGGAATTGATCCGACTATGCAAGGATACAGTCTTCATCCATCTTGCCTCGGAACGATATGAAAGGTTTTTCTTCAAAATTGCAGAACATCAAGAGCAGAAGTAGCACATCAGCTTGCGACTTGTTTTTCTTTTTTCATTCGTTCCCAATTACTATCCAATATCTCGCCAAAATAATAAAGAGTGCTTTATTTCGAAAAGGCAATATCTCAGACTTAGGAAGTCAGCGTTGTTCTTTGAAAAAGCAACCAGTGATCTTACACAAACATGGAAGAAGTTATTGTCTAACTGTAAAAGAAGTACCGTGAATTAAATACAAATAATTCAATGCTTGTTATCGAACCGATCAATGAAACTTCCATAATACCAACAAAATGGTGCTGAAGCGCCAATTTGTTTACTACTGTTATACAAATGTACAGCCTTATTGCTTTGGAACGAATTTCGCATCAACGATGCAAAATTATTACCGTGCAAAAGGTTTTTTTTGGGGGAACTCTGTATCTGCTGCGGTTTGGAGAGCGATACTTACACCTTCACAGGATTGACCTTGATTAGATTTGGATTTTTCTTTATGGCCGCGTATAAAGAAAACAGTTTTCTTCTTTCTCTTCTCTTTTCTTTATACAGGGAAGGTGGATGGCCAACATCACTAACATACATTGTTGTCGTGGGGCCTGATGGAAACTCAGCATAGCTAGCATTATCTACTGAAATGAAATGAGACTGCACATGTTTCTGCTCGTCTCTAAGCAATCTTCTCGTTAGCTATAATGGGCTGTGAAGAGAAAACGTCTACAACTGCAACAACAACAACTGACCTAAACTTTTTTGATGTAGATCAGTAAGTAACTGTATACAAAATCTGGGCTAGTCGTTGGATCAACGAGCAGATCTACGTCGTTATTAACTGTCGGAAACATGAACATTACCAGTTTCTCGAAAAATATGTAAATTTCTCTCACGAGCGTTAGCAGCTATATCTATCGGCTGTCCGAAATTGCATCCTACGATCTGTGCAACAGACCTTGATACTTTGTATCTTATCATAGCTACCAAAAGTACCAGGACCTTTTTTTCGGTATTTTGTATATGACTGACTACATGGGAGCGTAGCGAATCATTATTTTTAAGGATACTATCGTCTTCAAACAAACAAATGACTCCGAATATCTGTCCGAGAAAGGATAATTAATAGTGCGATTGACCTATAAGCGGATAATTTTTTTAATAGATACAGCGCCGTGGGTGGTAATATCGAAACAACTTTCGTGACCGATTAACTCAAGAAGTTTGGCCCAGGCGGACGTCCTACCACAGCTATTCTTGTTTAGGAATGGTACTATTATGATTGATGCTAAACAGTAGATGAAGAAACACGTTTATTTTATCATCCGTACTGTCAACATGTTCAAGTAAAGAGCAAAATGTTCCTGAATATGTCCTAATCGAGGTAAACACCGGCGATCGAGGATCGGAAGGCGGATCAAGTTGTGTGAAAAATTTTCATAGGCATAGTTTCAGTTTGGCAGGCGTGCCAAATATTCCGAGACTGAGATAAAAAAAAAAAAGCAAGGGCGCTCCTGATGCTGTCAAAGAAATTCCACCGGACAAGACAATTATCTTTGGAAAGTGTACGTGTTGATATATGCACTCTATGTATTGGATACCAGCAACCCCCCCTTTCTAGTATTGACCCAGTGGCAATAGGTTTTGATAGGAACACTGAATTTTATTTATCCATCCTTTATGCAAGCCACAGATACTGGACACGCGTATCCGAGGTATATTCATGACACAAGATATGCATTCACGTCTCTTTATTTATAGATGAAATCATTGTGTCAGTAGCAATAAGCAGCTATTGATATTACTGCGCGCTGCAATGTATATGGTACCACATGCGAAATCAAAGAAGGGGTGGGTTTTCCAAATTTTCGTCACCATACACAGGCAAATAGTCAATACACTAGCCACATCCGGTACATGGCGGCTCCCTTTAAACTTATTAGTACGTTATGAAACACATACCCTTCCACCTCTCCGTGTGACTTGGTCAAAAAAAAATCAAACGCGAATAGTACCATTGCTATTACAAATGACAATAGCGGAAGCAAAATGTAATCTTATAAGGTTTGCCTCGCAGGCAATCTGTACCAGGCGATAGAATAAAGTTTTTGACATGTGGGCTAATCGATAGGCCATGACTATTCCGAGGCGGTCATTGGATCCTAAAAAAAGATAAGCTCCTTCCCAACCGAGCAAAAAAGGAAGAGAAAAAAAAAAGCTTCACATTTTGTAAATTGTTTCATTTGTGGAACCGATCAATTTCTTGTCGATCCTTTCCCTCCTTATCTTCTTCTTCTTCACTTTTTATTTATTTATTTCTAAAACATGATATCCAGTGCACAAGATCGTTATTCCTATGACCCATCTTTACGTATCGACCTTCATGAACCACCAGAGCCACCTACACTGCCGTGGATGAAATCCGAGGCACGTATTTCAACGGGTGGAAGCACATTCGCGAGTTCAGCTGGGAGCATGACCGAAATTCATACCGTCAAACGACACATACCTCCATCCGCGGTTGCAAGGAAGCAAAGGTGGCCACTGTATAAATGGTGGCTGTTGTTTACTAATAGCTTGGTAAGTGTGTCAGATCAAAAATAGACAATGTAATGACAAGGAAATAGCTGTTTTGTTATGGATTATGTGCCATTATTTTGTGTATTTTGACATTTTTTAAATGTAAGTTGATGAGCCTCCTCTCTGTCCCTTGGATTCATGTATCATCTTAAACTTAGTCTATCTGCGTGCGGATGTGGTCCTTGTTGGTGGAAGTACAATTCTAAATCGTAAGTAGATGCGCTATTTTTCATTTCACTCACGTTAGTTAGTTGTGCTGGTTACTGGTGCTTTTTGCCTAACCACATCTGTCATTGGCTATGTTGGCCTTATGCTTAATAACCGCAAGGTTTTAACCATTTATAATCTATTACTATGGCCATGCTTTGGTTTGATTGCATCCATTGGCTACGTGGCCTACCGAAAGAACAAATGGAATATTGAGGTAAGAAAAAAAACTTTTTTTTTTCGGCATTTTCAGCCTGTAACCGTCGGCTTTAGGGAAAATTATCGTATCAATGGCATTATTTACTAACATCCGACGGACGTTCACGCATTCAAAGCAACGTGAGTAGCGTGTTACAGACGTTGTTTTTTGTTAATGTTTCTCTGTTTTAGCTGCATTGTTGCGGCTATAAGGATTTCGCTGACTTCCACGAAAAATCTAACAAATGCTTTCCACGAACATTACTTCCTGGATGCAAATTCAAGTATCAAAATTTTACGAAAGAAGCTTTGACAACCACGTGGATCGTCGCATTTTCTTTAGTTCCCGGACACTTATTCGTGATGCTTTCCGCCTTACTCTGTTCTAATCATGTCAATCGAAAGTTCGGCAAAGGATTACCACCGAAAATCTACCGGGTGGATTATCATGGTGTCATGGCTGGAACGCCCACTGGGAGCTCCATTAATTTGCATCGGGACGGTTTGCAACAAAGACATGTTCAATAAATGTTATTTCTTTTTTTTTTCTTCGTTTTCTTTTCTTTTCTTTTTTTTTTTTCGTTTTCCTCTTCATGTCTCTGATGGGAACAGAGACCAGCGTACCATTTTCAAGCTCTTCAGTATCATCGTCATTTCCTGATCTATCCTGGTTTTGCCAGTGAGAGGTACAATGTAATTGCTCTCACTACTGGCGGGTGCGATTTCGGCTGGCGAATTGATCGAAATCACCAAATCCGTTTTCACTCTGTCCAAGCGGATCACAGCCAACCATAAATCGATAATGTTGTAGGAGTCCCCACTCTCTCCAAACTTCGATACCGTTTGGGTTCCCTGCAAAACGTAAATGCTCCTGACCTCATCTCTATAGACAAACTGTAAGTCTATACATAGGATACATCGGATTCACTTACTGGAAATTAGGAGCAAGAGTGCTGGTGGAGAAGAGTTGAACTTTATTCACTTCAAAGGAAAAAGCTTCGTTGTCCACAGCAAGAAGTTCAAAGTGGAACCTAAGCAGCGATTAAATAAAGCTATAAAGATACGGTATGGAAACGAACCTCGCAATGTCCTCGCCTTCGGCTTCAACACTCTCTATCAACTCCACAATCAAACTCTCGTGAGATGTTCGGTCCACAAATACTTCTTGATTATCTGGGATTTGGCGGAACTTACTATATACCATGCCGGCTGTCAATCTACCATGTCACAACCATTTTGTCTCTTTTACCTAGCATCCAAAAAGGATGAGCTAATCTGTGCAGTGATGGCTCCACCAAACAGTTCACGAACTGGACTATCCTTGCTCATTCTTTGTTAGAAGAAACTGAAGGAAAAAAATACTGCTGCGATATGGAAAAAAAAAAAAAAACAAATAATTCAATGTACGACACGTGCTTTCCGTCAACTCAAAGCATCACGTTCCAGCAAAGGAATCCAGTTGCGGCATTCTCTGGTTATTCATAGCATGACAACGACTCTACAAGTGTTGATAAATTGGGTGAGACCATCATGTATATAGCTTGGTGATAAAAGATGACGCATGCCATTTAACACTCAATACTTAAAACAGGTATCGGATAGGTGCCATAAACAACTGAACGCTCTTTGCAGATTAGAGTCAATCAGAGAACTAGAAACACTTCCTCATTATAATGAAGGAATTTTTTATGCATTTTATCAGAGCAAATCCCACGTCGCTGGTCTTACTGCGTACGCAGGGATTAAACGAAGACGACAAGTAGGATGGCTTTTTGTTGGCACTTAATCAAATATATCACTACTGTACTGTATTTTTACGCTATTCTATAATAAATTTTGGGTCTATGAAGCGCCATCTTTGTGCTAACAAAGAATTAAATTTGCGTTCGTTAGTACATAGATTGGAAACGCTCTCATATTTTACTTGTATCAACTTGGTTCCCGTAGACGCAAAGTAATACTTGGCTAAATTTCGCATTAGTGGTCAAACAGTACTGCGAAGACTTGAAGCAACGAAACTTCTCATGATTTGTTGCGAGAGATGAGCTCCTATCTGTATGGTGATATATACTTATTTAAGTGGTGAACAAAAGTAGCGCATATGGCACGGTATGGTTTGGGGCAGAGATCATTCAAACTAAGTAACAGACAAAAAGACATGGATAGTTGTGTTTACGGATAGATCGACATCCTTGCTGGGATGCTTTTTGCAAAACAGAGTCAAGGAAAAAAATAGTCTCTTTTTTTGGATGGGACAATTCCTGATTTTGAAAGACAAGGAACCGAACCATTTGCGCAAATCCATGTAATCCATGAATTACATTGAACTAATCTGTTGTATAAATACATGTCATCCAGGCCCATTTAATTTGATGCAACAAGCACTACTTCCAACGTAAAGTCCATTTAGAGCGAACCCAGACATGATATGCATCCTCTCGTAAAACGTTTCACCCGGCCACCCAAAGACATCAATGATTGCAGATAAATAGAAAAACACTGTATCTTACAAACAGAAGCAAAACAACCTCATTCGGAGAAAAAAAAAAGGCTAATGCAAAAAGTAGTGGAATTGGACATAAAGGGGAAGTCAGTGGCAATTAAAATGATACTCGCTGTCGTTAGCACTAAACGTACGATGCAGTTATATCACTATTTCAAGCATGTTTGCTTTGAAGAGACATCATGCTGGTACTAATAATGCTTTCTTAAGAAAAAATGTCTTCCTCTATAACAATGCATGATTTCCACATCTTGAATTCCTCTGTCTTTTTTAGTAGAATTACAGAAACGCTTTACCAATAGGGGTTTACCATCGATACAACGGTAGTTGCAGCGTACCTAGAGCAGTGTACCTAACAGGAACTGTGTTTGCAATGCGATAGCTATTTACTACGATAACTCCAACGGAATATGTGTTTTCCCAGTTCCAACAAAACAAAGAATGTTGATGTACCATTTTGGCGTCTCATAGGCTAAACCACGACTTTGCATCAATGGGCCTGGTCAGTCTGTGATTGAAATGGTGACGGCCTTTTTTTTCCAAAGGCAACAAAAAACATACAGGCTTGCTCGTCCCTCAACCCTCACACCATGTCACAAGCGATTGGCAATGTAAATAACGAACGATCGATTTTTCGTGGTGTACATGTACTTATCGATGAAAAATAGACCGCACTTGCATATGCGCGTACTTGGCATCTTGTCGACGCTCAGCAGCGAGTTTTAGGCCGTCTTGCGACAGGCATCGCTTCCACCCTCATGGGCAAGCACAAACCTATCTACGATCCTGCAGGTAAAGTAGTTAGTAGGAAAAAATAAATAAAAAAGAAGCTCAACATTTTTTGCTTTTGTTCAGCTGACTGTGGTGACTACGTCGTGGTTATCAACGCAAAAGATATTTTGACAACCGGCAGAAAGGCAGAACAAAAGTTGTACCGTCATCACACAGGTCATCCCGGTGGTTTGAAGGAAATCACACTGAACGATTTGAAGGAGAAAGATCCTGCAGAGGTAAATGCACCATCGTCATGTCCACTTTTCTCATATATCTTTGGCCTATCCACAGCCCATTCGCAAAGCAGTATCTGGCATGCTGCCGAAAAACCGACTTCGTGACGTTCGACTAAAGCGCTTGTTGATTTTCGAGGGTGGTGAACACCCTTACGATGCGAATATTTTTAAGCAGCACGGCTCAGAAAAATAGACCTCCGTTCGCTCCTGTCTCCAATGTACACTTCCTCTTTTACGTATAAAATGTATCCTTAGAAGCCAGTTTACAGTTTGTTTTGAAATGTTTGTTTTACACCCACGAAGGTTAAAAAAAAAAGACAAAATACGCGAGTACCCGCTACTACAGAAATTGCTCTACCCTACCGCTATGCTGATCCTGCGGTGTGACTAGCCCCATTCTCTTCCTCTTTTGTATCTACTGCCTCCTGCTCTTCAACCGCGGTTTTCTTCACCGTAGCATGTTCTTCTTCCGTTCGAGCATTCACCGTTGATGAGGGTGCTGCCTGTTTTTGTTCCGCCGTCTCCTCTTTTTGTTCTACTGCTGGTAATTCGCCATCTTCCGCCGGCTCCGTTGAGGATGCATCTTCTTCTTTCTCATCCTCCTTCTTCAACGGTGCTTCCGCTGCTGCTGCTGCCTCGTTCGACCGTGGCTTTTTCAATTCCTCCTCACGACCATGATCGGGCGACAATGGCCGTTTGTTTCCGCGGGGATGACTTATACTGAGCAATGCGTCTGCAGCACTCTCGTCATAATCTTCATCGACATGTCTGACGGGTGTTGGTGCAGAAGGTTTATGTTCTTCCGCAGGTGTCTCCGCTTGTCGTGGTGGAATTGCCTGTTTTATTGGCGATGCCTCATCTGGTTTGGGTTGTTCATGCTGTGATTCCATCTCGGTGTCTTTCGTATAAGAGCGATGTTCGCCTGCTTCTGCCGGAGGTCGTCCGTACTCGTGATTCTGTCTGTGCGACGACTCTTCTGCGGAAGGCTTCCGTTCACTGCTTTCGTAGGATGGTCCCCGGTGCGTCGAACGACCTACTGGTTCATTAGGGGAGATGGGCGCCATCGCAGATCGTTGATCATCGTTCATCACAGAAGATGACTGTCGAGGAGGTTCATGATAACCAGGTCTGGTATAAGGTGACTGGCTGTCTGCTTGTCTGACGGCAAGAGGTTCGTGCGACGCAGATGTCCGACGTTGATCATAATGAGGATGGTATGTTTCTGCATTACCAGCAGAAGGCGACATATGATGAGGAGGTACCTCATAATGCGATTGTTCCTGAATATGATGAGGCTGTCCACTTCGCGAAGGTGGCCGCGATCCGGAGAATGGAGGAACGATATGAGGGCGTCCGCCGCTTTCTCCTGAAACAGACAGATTGGGAGAACGTGCTGCTTCGCTCGACTTGGGGTAAGGTGGCTGACGCATCGACATGGGAGGAAGATTTGCTTGGCTGCCGTGCTGCTGATGCATTGAAGGTCCAGAGGGTGGCGTCTGAGGGGCATGGGAACGTGCACCACCTTGCATGATCGGATTCATCTGCGTTCTTTCCGAAGGCGTAGGTGCACGGCCACCACCATTACCAATATCCGGAATGCGAACGTCATCACGAGGAGCAGCTGGCGGATACTGCGGATAAGGACCAGGCGAGCGTCGATCAGAAGGACCGCTAGGCATTGGTAGGTCACGACCTGGTCCACTGGTGTTCTCATGTGCTGCAAGCGAATGCTGCTAGAGAAGGAAAAAAAGTCATTTATATGGCGGAGAAGAAAAGAGAAAAAGAAATTACCATTGGTAGATGAGGCGGAGGTCCTCTTTCGTCATTTGGATGCGTTGGACCAGAAGCAGTATGATATGCGGCCACGCTCGTTGCAGCACCTGGTCCGGAAGACTATGCACGGATTTAGGAGAACAGAACCATTTCATTTTAAACATACATGACCATAAGGCGCGCCATTGAGCGGCTGAGCAGTTGGACCATTCTGATATTGGCTTGGGTTACTTACGTCTTGGGGAATAGGAGCACTTCCCGCTCTGTATAAATAATAGTAATAATGATAATAATAATAAATCAATTTCATACGTCTGTAAAACGTTTGTATTACCCTTGCGACGTGTGGACTTGCTGAGATTTGCGCAACAACTCCAAGCGTTGTTTGATATGCGGATTCGATGGATCAAGTTCCGCAGCGCGTTGATAGGCATCCAGTGCATCCTGAATCTGATTATTGCACGACTCGTACAACGTTCCGAGGTCGTACCAAACTTCGCTAATGTAGGGATTCAAACGGATAGCGCGGCTGTACGCGTCAAGTGCGTCACGGTACTGCCACTTACATTAGCATCACCTCCACTGACCGAGAAACACACTATACCTGATTGATTTGATAATAAAGAACACCAATGGAACACCAGAATGTCGGATTACGAGCATCCCGATAGACAGCTTGTTGATAAGCTTCATATGCTTTGTTGTAATTTTGCTCGGCCATGTAGCAACGTCCAAGAAGGTACCACGATTGGGCATCGTTACTATCTGATTTTAATGAACGCGTCAAATATTGAATAGCGAGAGGTTGATTGGCGAACGACGTATTCTGTTGATGATATAGCCAACCCAACTGTTGAAGCACTTTTGCATGATCCGGGTTTTCCTTTAGCACTCGTTCGTAAGCTTCCTTGGCGAGTTCATACTACACACAACGTCAGATGCCTGCGGCTCTTATTGAAGTCCCGACTTACTTCTTTCTGCTGCTCATACACATGACCAGTTTGGAACCAAATGTCGGATTCGGTCAGTGGTCGGGGAGGTGAATGTAGGATATAGCGAAAACACTTTTATGCTATCAGCCAATTTCCTATCCATCACACTCAGGACAAACGGCGTACCTGAAGAGAAAGATCAAATTTTTGTTGTTGTTTGTATATAATGCCGAGTCGGAAATAAATTTCGTTGGCTTTTTCAAACTTTGGGTCCATCTTCATCACCGCTGAGAATGCTTCTTCCGCATGTTCCAAAGATCCATATCGATCATAAAGGATACCGATACCATACCACAATTTTGGATCCTAAGACAAAAAGGAAGCGTTTAGCCTGTCGTTCTAGCATTATCGTCGTCGTTTTTTCTCTTGCCTTTGGATTTGATAAATGGTAAAGTGCTTGTTGATATGCCTGATAAGCTTCCTGAAGGTTGTCCATCATAAGGTAACAATGTCCTAGAGCAGCCCACGTTTCACCGTTGTTTTCTTGAATGGCTAAAATTCGCTTGAAATATTCGACAGCCTGAAAACAAATACGTCAATTCAAAACAACGACAAAGGATTTGTTTGTTACACACTCTCGCGAACTGCTCTCGTCCTCGACATAGGGACGCGATCTGAGACAAAGCGACGATGGAATAGGGATTGTGTCTCAATGCTGATTCGTAACAAGTCATGGCTTTATCGTAATCAGTCATCATTTCCGCCAGATTGCCTGAGATTAAAGGTGTGTAAACATGATCAATCTATAGCAATGAAAGAGTTACCCATGTTCAGCCATGTCTGTTCATTAATTGCTGCCAGCTTTTGCGCGACATTCGTCTGCTGCTGAGGTACAGTAGCAGCCATTATAGTATTTCTACAAAAGCGAAGAAAGAAATAAAAATAAAAATTTAGAAGGGCTCTTGCTCAAAAGAAAAAAAAAAAAGATGTATCGAACGAGCGTAAAGGACGTCACATGTCACAAGCGCGATAGAACACACAGCTCAATAGAATCATATACCTTTTTAAGAATTATAGACGTTGTGGAAACAAAAAAAAATTGAAAAAGAAAAAGGGGTGAGGCTGAAAAGGTGTCGGTCAAAGGGAGAAAGGAAAAAAAAAAAGAGGAAAAGGGAAGTGGTCTTCTCCAAACCGCGGGCGTATGTACACTCTTCCCTTTTCTTGTGGTATAAAAAAATATGACTCGGGTCCAAGCATTTAAATAGCCGCGCACTAACCATATTTGGTTTAAAGATCACCATGTTGGAAACTCTCGTGGCTGGATGATGCATGGAAATTCACATTGATTTTTCAACTTGTACTTATTCTACAATCAGTTCACTGACGTCCCAATTCTCATATGTTCCATCGGGAAGAAACCGACGAACAATTAGAGGAATCTTCTTTTCCCTTAGTTCCTTCATCGCAATCACTAACGGATCCGATTCGCCATCCAATTCTACCTGCACAGGGGCATTTAAACTATACAATGTTATTAGATCACTCACTTTCAGTTCTATTACATCATGTTACCTGATCTGGAGTGCTCGGGTTCCCAAAACTTTTGCTCTCTCGTATTTTGTCATATACGGGGTTGTCGCCCTTTTCTTGGCCTCAAGAGGATCTGTTGATGACGACGGTTTCTCAAGAACTTCTACTCTATCGCTCATAACATTGTTGCCATATTGATCCTCTACATCCATCTATGAATCAATTGTCAGTGATCTACTGAGCAACAAATAAAAAAAGGGACGGCGAATGCCGTGATTGTCAACTTACAGCGTCGCTAAAACAAAATAATATTAATACCTATAAACCTTTCATTTTAGTCATGAACTTGTACTCACTTGATTGTGTGGCCGACCATTTCAAGTCGAATGAAGAGAGACGAGAACGTGTGTTTGTGACATCTAAGCCTCTCTAATGTGACAACTTTTGATGCTTGGACACCATTTGAAATGACTCCGCCCCAAACTTGCGGTGTCATCTACACACTTCTGAACATGGTGCGTGTTACCATTCTTCTCTTTAAATTTTTTGCATTAGCGTAAAGAATAAGAAAATAGAATGAATAGTTTACAAAAATTAGGAAAAATAACTTTATTCAGTTACAAGTATCCCGCTTTCCGTAACGAAAAACTCCTTTTTTTACTCTCCGCTTATGGACTGTATGGTTCATCCTTCACAGAATTTACTCCTTCAAGGTGTAACTGCTAATAACGTCTGGCTCTGCTGACCACGTTCGTCCGTGTTGCACGAAAAAAAAAAGAACCACATGACACATCGGAACCTTGTTTTACACCTCATTAACCGTTAAATCATGGTAGAACAATCTGCCCGCATTTACTCCCGAACCTATTGTCATACGGAATAGCGGTTTCATATTTATACTTCAAATTCTTTTAATCTCCTCTATGATGAGCTATGCTGTGTTTTATAGAAGTCACCATCATGGCGTCCATATTATCGGACATTTCCTATTCGTTCATCGTAAGGCATCATCTGCGTTTCCCTGCAAATGCCGCTTGCCTCGTTGTTCTCACGAGCCACCACACTGATGGAATAGCATACAAAATTTTTGTGCCTTTATCTCACATAATGATACGCGTAGCACATGCAGCTTACCACGCGTAGCATATGACTCAACATGCACCTTGCATTAGTAACGCTATCACCAGATCTAACGTTACTGTGAGCAGCCACTTTTCTGAGATGGTGCAAAAAAAAACTTCTTGAATCGTACCGGGGTCTACTTTTACTATACAACATCCATTCCTAGCATTACATTGGTGGATGGGCAAACATCATGAGCAGCTTCTTTGCCTAATTCAGAAGGTAGAGATGATTTTATGTAAACATGTCCATAAAAAGAAACTGGGTAAGCCTCTTTTCTGCTGCGTATTTGGGCAACAAACGGATTTAGGAAAAAGAACAATCTGATCAAAACAATGGATTAAGCCCAGCATCAACTTTGTTCACAGCCAGAAACCGTAAATTTCGTCGGAACGTTTGACATATCGTGTACTCTGACGTAAGATAAGGGAACGCCAAGGTTAATGATAGATGCAGCACGGAACTAAAAAAAAAAAACAGCCACGTGGGTTTCGTGATAACTTCTGGTTTCTCATCAGAATCATGCGAATGAATAGTTTGCCATTTAAGAGGTTTTAATAAAATACCTATTCTACTTTATAAGATCGCTGGATCTCTATTGGAGTTTTTTTATGCTCGTATCAATTGACGTTGGTAAATAAGTATGGCATATTTAACACCTCCCCGTGTCCAGCTCGGATTGGATGCATTCACTTAACTATTCTACTTTTGCATCGTAGTCACCACTAAGTATCGATGAACATGACCCATAATCCTTAAGTTCATGTATTCCGCTGACCTTTAAAGTTAGGTTGTACGCTTGGTGAACACTTATCTGGGAAGCACTGCTACTCGCACGAGAATCTGTGAGTGAATCATCATGGAGCAGAGGTGTCGCAGGCGCTTCTCTGATTTAATTATTCTCACATATGACTATTTGCCTTCTTCTAGTTTTCCCGCCCACTCCTTTTAAAAAATTATGGTGAAAGCCTGGGATATAAACAGATCGAACGAATACTAGGGAAAATATAGAGAAATATTTGGAATGGACCGCTGAGAACAGCTGCACATTGACTTAACGTATACGAAAAAATGTGGGGTATGACGTATGGTTTTGATATGGTATGGACGTCTGCAGAGATGCTTCCCTATAGCGTGCAAGCATCTGACCAGTTTGGTTAATTGGCCCTCATTGTGGAGGATCATATAACTGCGTGATATTTATGGAAGTGTTCTAGCAACACTCGGTGAATTTTCCATAATGATATTCTCTATGCCTAAATTTGACAACACCTGTGGTATTTGAGGAAAGGCGATGTATCTAAACGGCATGGAGTGCCGCTACATTGATTGAAATAATCCGATGTGTACAGTCAGTACCAATTAGGTCTCTATTAGTAGGTATAGAAAGCCAAATATTAACCCTCGCGGGCTAGAAGAGAGGCATTGTAAAAAAATATAAAAAAAATAAGCACATGCCCCGCGGTCTTTTAGTTAAACATGAGAGCTATTGTCCATGAGAACAAATAGATATGCGAGTACCGTTCCACTAAACGTTACCAGAAATATTCGTCAATTGCCTTAGTAGCGTTATATGTAGCTCATAAAAAAAGGGAAACAATGTTAGGCTCTCAAAATAGTACAGAAGAACTTAATGCATAGGCGATTCCGCCGTGGTTGATGTTAGAGCGCTAACAAAATCCTGAGAAGAAAACCCTGCAGTACATCACTATTAGGTGCACTCAAAATATTCCCTGTGAAAAGGGTTTGAAAAACAAGATACGAACCTTTTTATAACTGCGGACTTCGCGCAGCATCGTGGCTTGCAATACTGCCGCGCGCCGATTAAACAAGATGCAAGTAATTCTAGTAATCTTCACACTTCATGTTAAAAATTGGCATGCAAAAAGCTTGTATTTTCAGTTATTTCAGCAAAGTGCAACCGTAAAGGTAGTAACACAGTGTTTCATGGCTACTCACTGAACTGACATTTACTCCATCTTACCCTGCTCCGGCCTATTCTGGTTGTAATTGCTCTTTCTCCTCTCAAACAAAAGAAGCAAGCAAAATATTGTTCAACAAGTTTTTCTGGATGTTGTGCCCATTCAAGACCGCTGCAGTGCGTTCCAAACGCGACCGCTGCCAAAAACACGTCGCATGTGAACAACACTCCCCGAGACCCCACCGCCTCAAATGCTGCCGATGAGCAGTAATACCCTTTAGAATGTCAGAGGTAGTTACCGTTATGGATGTTTATGCTGCCCAAATATATATTACGTGTTCCAAGGGCCCGGTTCATGTAAGTTACATGGTTATCTGGTAGAAACCAACATATTAGGAACCATATTTATCCTTCCATAGCGGGAACTTGCAATTTGGTTGCAGTAGCGCAAGTATCTGCTCAATAAATAGTATGACGACGGGCATCCTATTCGGACACGACCGGAGTTGGTGTCCCTTACTGGGAATCTTGTGCCAAGTCCAGATACCGACCCTGTTCTTTCCGCTCACTTCACACGTTTTCTAAACCTAAAGTTCAAACTTCAGAACCCATCAGCAACCAGGAATTATGAGTGGTTTGAGCTATATCGGCTCAAAAATATCGGTAAAATGCTGTACTTGATTAGTTGCAGCCAAATTGACCATGTATTCGTCAGCTTATCTCAAAAAGCGACATTCGGTACGTAGGCATTCTGCATGATGTCGACTCGCAAAATGCGACTATTGCCTTGGAACAAGGTAAGTTACAACAAAAAATAAGCACTCTGTTTAGTAACGACAACCATGCAGTGGTTTCATTTGGCACCGAAGGTCGCAGAGGAAGAGCAATGGAGGAAATCCCTCCTTCGGACAGCGTATTTGAATACATCATTTTTCGAGGCTCTGATGTAAAGGATCTTCAAGTATTTGAAGCCCCACCGCAGCAGCCTACGTTCAACGTGAGTTGGTATGGTTAAAAGTATACAGAGACTGACGTTTGTTACCAGTACCATCCACCTCAGGGCTATCCTGCCTATCCACCTGCCCATTCTTCATCTCAGTTTACTACCTACCCGTATACAAATTCACATGGCTATCCTCCTCATCAACAACAACAACAGCAGCAGCAGCAGCAGCCATCCGTGGCCATGGGGTATCCGGCATATCCCTCGGCTACCTCACTTGGACAGCCATCAATCGCAACGCAACCGCCTGCTTCTGAACCCACCAGACTAGGCAACATGACTCCTCAGATACCCAACGAAGCGCCCGCTAAATCCAATCCCACAAAGTTGACAGAACGCGAAACGACTGAAAGCCGGACTTTGGAACAAGATGATACTGTGTTAACTCGTCCTACCGCAACTGCACCAAAACCGGACCTGAACGATGCAATCCCTTCTCGTACCCTTGAGTCTGATTTGAAAGCAGCGGATATTGCATCCTCTATTGAACAACTGGCCAAAACCGTTAGTGAATTAGGTATCAGCGCGGAGCGCAAACGTGGTAAAGTTACTTGTCACAGGTACTGAAGGTCAGACTGACTAAATGATTTAAAATAGATCGTCTGAATCAGAATAGAGGTGCTCATCAGGCAAATCCATCTCGAGGGGGACGCAACAATGTGAAGCGGGTGAACGAAAAGCATGTCACGCCTATCCCATTGCAAGACTTTGATTTTGTTTCTTCCAATGCAAAATTTAACAAGGAAGAAGCTTTACGTGACCTTTACAAGAAAAATGAAACAAAGGACACTTGTGAGACGAAGGAAGACGACACCGTCATCATTCCTCCTGTAGATGTTTTCTATGACAAAGCCAAAAGCTTTTTTGACGATATCTCGTGTGAAGCGAAAGAGCGTTCCAATGCTGAAAAACAATCAGGGTAAATATGCTATGGCTGGTCCTAAATAGTAATGCTGACACGTATTTAGAAGTTATCGAAGGAAACACCAGGAAGAAAGAAAACTTAATCTCGAGACGTTCGGACAGAGCACTGTAGAACACGGTCGCCACTTCCGTGGTCGTGGCAGAGGTGGAAGTCGTTGGGGAGGAAATTTCCGGGGTAAAGGCCGTAATGAACGGCAGATTCATGGAGCTGCATAATGATACAAAACAATATTGTTTTCATCATTTCACTGCACAAATTAGTTTAGCGTATATACAAGTTGGTGTCTTTTTTTCACTGGGCATAAAAATGAGGTTTCCTGCTCTTGAACTAGGATAATGGATGGTGTTGTTTTTTTTTCGATTTCTATGCACAATGGACCATGTGGCTTCCACAGCTTTAAGTGCGTACACTTTGCTAAACGGCGCACGAGGCCGGATATGCTATTTATTGCAAAAACATTTAATCTGCTACAGATATTTTAAATATATTTTGTTTACGCCATTAAGCACTTCGCCACCTAAACATATTTGCTTTAGCCCGGTCAGAGAGCGAGGAGGGGGAAAATCCCTGATAGCGCAATAGAAAAAGGAAGGAGCAAAGTGTATGAGTACAACGTATGGGGAGCCAAAAGAGGAAGAAGATGAGACGAAAGAAAAAAAAAGTAAGGTTTAGGGCGTGGACGTGCCAAGGGAAAGGAAGCCGGCTACATGTGGAGAAATGGGTGGCCCATTCTTGCGTGTGCGGATATCGCTTGTTGAAGAAGTAACCATCGCAAAGGCTACGAACAAGTTTTATCTGTGTTGGTAAAGTATGCCGATGTTGTAGGAAACGAGTGAGATCTGAATATCATTGTTTTATTGATCTTTTCTTTGTACTTCATAGTGCTTGCAGATAATGGTGTGATAGAGGAGTTTATACATACCTTTAGGTGATCCTTTATTAGATCAGTGTTCTCACATTCGGCCTGATTAATCCAATTATTCTGTGTTCGCTTATGATCTTAGCAATAGATAGAAAGGACTGAGAGGCAACTATAATCCATATCTAATAGAGTAATCAAGACTAGAATGAGGGGTTTTCAGAAGAAGTACACAAGCATGAATCTCATCTAAGAACTTCTGATATAATTGTGAATTCAGTATAATAAATCGGTCTGATGCAATCACGAATGTACAATCGTGTTAGCACATCTGTACAACCACTTTCGAACCTATTTCATGTCATCTTCTGTTGCCTGCTTAATGTCTATCTCTAAGGTGTGGACTGGACACGATTGTTTCCATTATAACGCCTAGTTTTAATACTTTCTCTGTGGTTTCCTTGGATAACTGCGTAATGGTGATTGCGTTAGTCAGCTGGTCATCCCCATTGTAGTGTACCTATATGTCTCTAAATTGGAGATTGACAATGTCCGATATTGGGAGCCACATAGTGGCCAAAACGACTAGCATAACAGTCTTATGTTGTAATCGTTTATATTGAATTATTCATTAGGACACCCCTATCGTAGCAGCATCCCATATCTCGTCGGATATTTGAGGTAGAACAAACACGATCTGCTTTTTCGCTTGAAAAAGCTTCCGAAGTAGTTTCCGTTTGGATGTAATACTTGAAACGCCGTTGTCAATGCTGTCCAGTATCCATTCAGAGTAGAGCGCTTATGTCTACGCTTTTCCCATAGTACTATTCATCGACATCAAAAAGGATATGATATCTCTTTCGTTTCAGTTCTAGCGGTTCCATACTGTTATCTTTCTTATCACCAATCCAATATCGATTGTACGTGGTCTGAGTTGCTGATTTCCTTGATTGGTTCAGAAAAGCTTGTTGTGAAACTGGTATCCCTCCTGGCGGATAAGCGCCATGCGGTCAGATATCTCGATCTGTGTACCTGAAAGTCAGTTCGGGGTTGAAGTCGGCGGAAAGATACTGTTTGACTGCGACTTATGATATGAGAGGTATGTACGACTTTAACGATGTTATGTGAGTACGTGGTTTTGTTGGGAAACCGCGTTCCCTGATTATTTTTGGACCGCACACCCTAATAACGTCGGGGTGTGCTTCGGCGCCTTCCTCTCTCAATTTCTCTAAACTACTCCTGTGGTGCGCAACGTACTGTAGACCTAGTACCGTCAGCCACCAAAATTGTGTTGGCCAGCGAGGTGTCACCATGATTGCTTCCTTCACTCGATTTGTCTTTATTTTCTGTAAAACCTCGGAATTAGTTTCCATGGTGGGTACGGATATAGGCCCTTCTGGTTCCATGCATTCATCGTTCCTGCTTCGGGGGTCTGGATTCTGACTCCGATATTACGGAAGTTTCGCGTTGTGTCTTGCAGCGAAGACATCGATCTCTGTCTTGATTTGTCGTCAATATTCTTTGATGCAATTGAACCTTTTCCATGGCAATGATTTTTCATATTCTAAGAGTTTCTTGCGGTTTAGTTGATGAACTACTTGGTTGTTCACAGTTGGAATGTGGCGGTAGATCACCAAGAGGCTGTGTATTCGGGATATCTCTTGGATTTTCAATGTGAGGAGTTGCAACTCCGGATTTGCCATCTTGCTTGTTCCGTTAGCGTATTTTAGAGCCGTGGTATTGTCCGAGTACATTTTGTGCATTAATCTGTAGTGCAAACAGAATTGCCTGGAATTCTTCCGCGTTGATGGAGTTTTCTTTTTGGCTTCGGCCCGGAAACCATGTTTTTCGCTCCTTGGAGGTCACTCCAGCCTGTGTCCGATACATCTACCATATTTGTAGATACCGATAGCTCATTAATAATGGCCTTCGGATTGGTAGATCTCGAGCTATCAGAGGGCTGGGGCACCACCAGTCAAATTCCTTTCACGCCTCTCCGGATAACGGGCAAGCTTTCTCCCACAGAGCTTGGCTTCCTTGTAAACTTCGTGCGAGATCTCGTTGTACGAATCTTACGTGTAGTAATGTCTGGCCTATGGCGCGAATCATGACCGTCATCTTCCTATGAGGTCCGCAATCCAGCTGCATGAGTGAACCTTCCTCTTTGCTTGTCTTATCCTCGAATGTAGTTTTGTTAGTTTCCCTTCTGGTACTCTGATTTCCGTCGAACTTAAAGCCTAAGAAGTCATATGTCCGACATGGTGTAAGAATACTTTTCTTCCAGTTTATGAAGAATCCTAATCTGATATGTTGGTGTTAAATGAGTCGCATCGTTTCGGTTGTGCTACGGTTCGACCCAGCAAGCATATGTCGTCCAGGTAATATACTAAACAGATCCATTTGCTTCGTAAGGGCGTTATGGCAAATCGCATGATCTTGGAAAATTCTCATGGACTGACGCTCGTCCCAAAAGGTAGAGACCGATATTGGTAGACTATCCCTTGATATGTGTCGCATAGCTAATATGTTGTCAGGCATCGTTAAAACGAATCTTTTACATAGCTTCATAAAAGGACATGTAAATTATCGTATTTTCTGTACAATGTAGATCGTCCCTATTCACAGTACAAAGACAGTCAGGCCATATGTCGCATGCCTAAATCGACACTAAGTTCCTTAATGGATAACACGTAAATATGGAGAATACTTAAATATGGATAACACATATATAACAACGATGCATGCGTACACAAAGATCGCATAAAAGCACCTTAGGGATATCAACAATAATAATGAACATCTTTGGCTCAGTCTCAAAGGATATACCTACTCTGTTTACTCCTTCTATCGTATCACTATATCACAATGATCAAAGACTCCAAAGTGATTGTGGAAAAATAGGCGAATAACGTTGGAGCGCTCCATATATCACAGAAAGGTCCGAGATTTGTGTGACGACACGCCCCAGAAGTGCATGACCTTCTCTCAGGCCCAGGAAAATGAGCACTCAAGAACATGTTAAGTCGTGCATAGGTGTTGACCCAATCACAAAAGATTGGCACGGTCCCTGCATTCACTGGCAAACGGGTAACTCTAGCTCTGCCGCCGGATCGCGGCTATCTAACCTGCCGTCATGCCATTCTCTGTCTCCTGGTCCATCTTCGCCAACGTAAACCCATTGTCGTCGTGAATTCAATACCTCACGTTTACAAAAACCAGTACCCAACACCAAACATCGCACCACGAGTCAAATGGCTTATTGGAAACGTGGTGACTGATCCTATCACCCCTCTGCTTCGCAAGCTCGATGAAATCTGCTATCCAGAACGTAACATATGCTTAGAAAGACTGTTTCCAGCCCTTTCCTTCACCGGTTAGAAGTCCCTCCGCCATCGTTGCGCAATGTACCCCACTGAATTCCTCTTCCCGTTTTCTCTTCTGTTTAGCTTTCGTTTGTTTCATTCTTTCATTTTAGTTATACATCCTATCGTTGTAGTCCTATTTACCTATAGCCTTTTTCCTTTTTCTTTTGAACTTTTTTATTTGTCTTCCTCTCCTGACTCTAGCTAGAGCGGACATGCTAATTGCCGACTTCACTTTCCGGAAAGACTGTTACACTCCCCTTCCAGCTATGTATGTTCCTTGTACCACAAAAACGTAAGACGCTATCATTCGTACAGGGTTGGTAGCTTTTTCTTGTGTAGTACAGGAAGGTTGGTTTATATGTTTGACAGTTTTATGTTTTCTGAAGTGCATGGCCATCTCTAATCTAGCCACGTTACGTTGTTCGTCTTCCTTACCATGCTCGTCCAGGGAAAAGGTTTCTCCAGCAAGCTTATGCTGACCACTACGACATCCTGTTTTGGTAATGTTTCAAATTGGCAGAATCGCATTGAGAGTCAGCGATCTGCTTGAATCCTTCCATCACTACTATCCAAGTCGTATTCGTTAACGGAGAAACTGGTATTACCGCGTCATGACAACAAACAGTTCGCGTTGTATCCATGTCAGAGTATCAGCAAGACCAGATGGGACGGCTACTAGCGCAGCATACTATTGTCACTGAGTCTTTATTCCAAAGAATGCAGCGCAAATGCCTAAAGCAGAAAAACTGCATGAAGTAAAAAACATCCATCCATTTCAGAAAAAAAATTTTTTTATCCATTTTCCATGTTGATCTTCCTATCCACACGTGTACAGTATCTGTGCTGCTTGAGTACCGTGCTTAACCAAATTAATTTTAAGTGGCTATGGATTGTGTACCACATCTGTACTACTTGCATTCCTGGACAATATTGCGCTCTTCATCTTGATGGACAAAAAATTAAGCCTAGTGTAACTGCTCCAGTTGGCCGTACTTATGGAATGATGTATTACTGATTGTTTGATAGATTATTCGTAGGTAGGCATAGTGCTGATTTCAAGTATGTAAGCGGTAATGGGATGACTAGTAACGGATCCAACAAGGAGGAATGATAACCCGAAGGTTTTACCGCAATAATTACCCGGATGGTCGCACATTTCCATTCTGGGTTAAACTAAGCGGTAAAATTGTACTTCCTTCAATAACAATATAAATAGAAGAACTCTTGCTACTCTTGAACCACAACAACACAATGGAACAATACTCCCAGATCACACTAGAAAAAATCAACGAGCTCTATGAAAAGTTTATACTCCCACACTTGGGAGATAAAGAACGTACCCGTACAATCATCGGGTCTACCGCTGCCGCGCTGCTACTTTATTTCGTTTGCGATCGAATCGTCCGTCCCCCTCGAGCGATCCGCCATGTGCCACGCGTCAACTACCTTTCTTTTATGAAAGGTATTTTGACAAGAGTCCCTAACCCCGAGTTCTCCAAGCAACACATCCGCCCAATTATTGGAAAAGAGGACAACAACGGACTCTATGCAGTAAGTCATTCTTTCAGTCATATCCTTGACTGACGGCATCTGCCATCAGCGTCCCACCGCTTTTGGATGGAGTGTTTTTGCAGTTAATCCAGCGGCCATTAAGACGTTATTATTGCGAATGGGTAATTACGATTCAGATGTGTGAAGATGTCCCTAACGTCCATGACAGACGTGTTTCCCAAGATCGATGTCACTCACGGTAGACAAGGAACCCTTGGCGTTAAATTTACTCGTGGCCCAAATCTTGTATTCCTTAACGGAGCAGACTGGAAGAAACAGCGCAAGGTAAAATACGCCAAAGTACATGACATGTGAAACCCATGCTAATCGCCTGTAGGTCGCAAACCCCGCATTTCATCGATCCATGCCAGTGCACATGTTTGGTGAATTGACCCAGGCCTTGTTCAAGGTCATGGACAACATGGACAACACAGTTGACATCACCGATATGATGGAACGCTGGACATTAGACGCAATTGGCAAAGCTGGTTTTGGTAATAGGAATATAGATGCACGAGAAGTTAAGCCATGCTAACCATAACGATCGATCGCTTGCAGGATTCGACTTCCATGCTACTGAGCAGCCATTGAATGATTGGGTGTTGACATACAACAGCGTTATCCGTGGACACAATGATTCATTGTACAACTTCTTCCCATTCTTGGAGCAAAAGTTCCTGTGGCTGCTCCCCAAACGACGACAGATCCACCGCGATCTGGAGAAGTTCCTGAAAATGATGGATTCTATTATTGTCAACAAGCGAGAAGACATCAAGGAAAACAGATCCAATCCAAACTTGCAAGACAACGAAAAGGACCTGCTCACACTGATGATTGAAAGTGAAGTCGAAGGCGAAGCAGCATTGTCAAATGAGGAACTGAAGGTAAAAAAAAGAAAAAGTTGCTTGCAGTAGGAACTAAACAAGTTTTTTTCCGACTCATTTAGAGCAATTTGTGCGCCTTCTTTGTTGCAGGTAAGGTATTCCATCTGTGGACGCGTGTTTGCTTACATGAACAATATGACAGGACACGACACGACAGCTAACGCTCTTTCTTTCGCAATCTATTATTTGGCTGTAAACCAGGTAAGGAACAAGAAAAAAAGATTAGATGACTTTACGATTGACCCTTCTATCGATGAAAAGGATTGCCAACAAAAGGCCAGAGAAGAAGCATTGGCTATCTTGGGTGATGACCCTGTTGATATTTTACCAACAGTGGAACAGACAAAAGAAATGGAATATATCAATATGGTGATGAAAGAGGTAAGAACTTTTGCTATGTGGTAAGGAACCAGAACCGTCTAACATGACGACTTGATTTAGACCCTTCGTCTTAATGGCCCTGCCAGTGAAGTATTTCCTCGCAAAGCTACCAGAGACGTTGAAGTCTGCGGTACTGTTATTCCCAAAGGTTCTCTGATGACTGTCGATATTTTCAACGCCCACCGTAACCCACGTGTATGGAAGAATCCTGACGAGTTTAATCCAGAACGATTTGTTCCTGGAGGTGAGGCAGACAGCAAGGCTGGAGGTGGCATGTCATGGCTCCCATTCTCCAGTGGTGGAAGACAGTGTATTGGCATGAACTTTAGTCTTGCCGAACAGCGAGTCATGCTTTCCATGCTAGGTAAGTGCCTTTGCATACATCAGCTACTGGAGATGCTTATTTGTTTTATAGTACGAAAGTATACTTGGGAACTTCCTAAGGACTCGATCCACAAAGATCAGCTGCTGACATCTTGCCTTGGTGTCATTACAGCTCCTAAACTCGAAATTACCTTTACCAGACGCTACTAGAAAACAACTTACTATAGACATATCCTGAATTTATATGATTATCAAACCACGAACAGACATATATTCACACACCCAGATTTTGAAAATGCATTGAAATAAAAAGCATCGTATTGCACATGATTTATACACGGTATGAAATCAATAGCTTCAATCTCCATTGCCTTTGGTAACCTCATCGCCTGCAGTAATTAATTCTCTCTGGAGACATATACATTCCCATTCCGCAGTTTTGCTTCCTTGATCCGCTGCTTTTGTGTACCACTAGATCGCTTTGTTGATATCTTTGCTTTCCAGCCATACCTGTATATATATCTCCAAGTATTTTTGGCGCAAGTTCATTTCCTTGATCTGCTGCTTCTGTATACCACTCAGTTGCTTTGTTGATGTCTTGGGCCACTCCATTTCCATTAAAGTACATATTTCCAAGTTGGATTTGCGCATTTTCATTTGCTCTGTTTGCTGCTTTCGTGTATCATTCAGTCGCTTTGCTGGCGACTTTCTCCACATCATTTTCTGTTCTATACATATCTCCAGGTATCTTTGGTGCTCGCTCATTTCCTTGCTCCATTGCTTTGTATACCACTCAACTGCTTTGTTGATGTCTTTTTTACACCATTTCCGTCCCTATACATCTCTCCAAATGCTTGCTGCGCATCAAGCTTCCCTAATCCACAGTTTTCTTGTACCATTCAACCGATTTGGCATAATCTCAACACAGCCTCTTTCATATCGGTACATATCTCCAAGCGTTATTAGCGCATCTTCATTTCCTCGATCAGCGGCATTTTCGTACCATTCCACTGCTTTCTTGAATATTTCCCTACTATACTTCTATTTTTTTCCACGCCGTTTCCCAGATAATACATATCTCCAAGCTTGGTTTGTGCATCGCCATTTCCTTGCTCCGCTGCCTTTTCGTACCCCTCGATTGCTTTAGAACAGCCTCACCTTACTTCTCATCTGTATCTGTACATATCTGCAAGTTTGGCTTGTGCATAGTATACCATTCAGTTGTTTTGATGATGCTGTCGTTATATTCCTTAACTTTATAAGGGTATGTATTTTCCCAGCGGTACTGTACATGTTCATTTACTTTCCACAAAGAACAATCCTAAGTCACCACCTATTACGTATAAATTTATCTAGCAACGATAACAAACGCAGATTAAGCAATACCTATAACTTTCAAGTCTTTGATTCTGTTGATTGCTCTTAGAACGGTTTTCATTACACCACCCGCTTGGATCGTTTTATGATGATTGATTGTTTGGCTCCTGCTCTATACCTTCAAAGTTTGGTTCTTAAAAGTAAATAGACCACCTAAAACAGAAAATTGTTGGTTGATTGTATACATGTACGAATTACGATACCTCGTAAAATTTTTGAGGGATAGTAATATCCGAATCGCCCGAACACGGTTTGTAAAGCTTCATATTTTTCCTATCCGTGTCATGTTGCAGGGCATCCTGTATATCTTTTTTGAATCTAGATGTAGCTTTGACCGAGTCGAAAGACATATGTATTCGGTACAAATCTATAAACTGTACTATTCATAGCGCGTCTTGCTGATTTCTTACTTTTGCCTAAGAAACAGAAGAAACAGTGTACTCGAATGAATCGCTTACAAAGGGCTGTTGTTTTTGTTTCTGTATTCTGCACCTAGCTTCAGCAGCAATATCATACGCAAACGCTCGGGAGGGTGAGTGGTGGAAACTGTCATCAAGCAATAATTTATCCACGAGATTGTCCGCTTCGATGATTTTTTCAGATATATCTTCCACGAATGGCTTATCACAAGGATATTCATGAATAGGCTTTAGAATGTCATCTATCGCTTCTTCAAGTTCCATTGCGAGGTGTCCGTCGAAATGGAGTCCTCGTGTGCATTGGTTGAAAACATCAAACGTTAAAAATTTACTAAACTTTTGGAAGTGTCAAACACAAACACGTAAAAACAAATCTTCTCTATTGCGTTAGATGATAAACTTTTTTTTACGTTGCAGAAACTCGTTTATGATAAAGAAAGAAGAGTTTCCGTCTGTCATCCCTTTGTCAATGTCAATACTCGGAACGGCGCCGTTTAAATATCATTAGGTTTATGTTTAGCCAACATCAAACGCCACAAGAAAGGTTTATACTTGGTATCTATTCGTCTATTTGTTTTCCGTGGAGGTAGAGGCTTTGTCTGCAGGAAATACTTGCCGTACGTTTAGGTTGATCCTTGATGTGGTCATGTATGCCCCATACAACTGCCAATCGGGTTGATCGGCAAAAGTGTTGTCTGGCGACAGGTACTGTGGTAAACTACCCTCTACGATTCTTGGAACACCTGGAAGATAGCATAAGTACGGCATTGCTTTTATCTCGTTTTATATTACCATGGAATGCCTTTCGGCAGGTGCCTGTCATGACAATGACGTCGCCACTGGTTAGGTACAGTGGTATTGGAGCTGTATCTCTTGTATGACCTCCAATAAGATAAATGCAGGTATGGCCAAGACTGTTGATGGAGAAACGGTTAATTAATGGGAGGTAAACAATAGCTACCTGAGATTTTACCTAACTGACACTAGTGGTGCATCCATGTTCAATTCGCTTCTGTCGACATGACCCATGAGTGTATCGCGCATCTGATAGTAATTAACTACGCCTGCTTCTGATACAAAGTCATCCCCTTTGTAGCTGTTCTTCCATGGTTCTGGGCATGCATCACAGCCTACGCCTTCCACAGCACGTACAATGGCTTCTGTGAGATCTGACACTCCTTTGGGCATAGGATATCTTTTATCCAAATCATATTCCTTTGTGCTCCAACGATATTGATATCCTAAAGTAACCCATCGTTGTTTTCGAAGTAATTCTGATGGAGACAAAAGCATAGTTGGCTTTGTTACTGACACAACACTATCGGCATCTCCTTGATCATCGCTGTCGTATAGTGCCTCAGGATCTGATACCGCTTTTTTAGCGACGTAATAATCAGAATCGCCAGGTTTAAGTTCGCCTCTTTGTTCTCGTGTATAGAGATCCCATACACCTTCCGTAGGTACGTGATAATGAGCATGAAGACTGGATGTATTTGGTGAGCGTGCATAAACTGACAAACACTCTTTGATGAGATGACGTTGTGCTTCGGGTGTAAATGGATTGGGAATAACAATTAAACCTTAGGAAATATACAAGTTAGGTATCACAACTACTACCTGCTCGCTTTACCGGGCACATTCTTCAAGACAAAAGCTTTATGTGCTCTTGCCTCCCATTCTGTGTCTGTTACACCGAAGATCTCAGACAGGTTTCGTAAATCTCCTGAAAGCTCCACTTCGGCTAGATTCTCTTTGATCTGATCGCTGTTTTGATCGAGATGGTGGAAGTCCACAACTTGCGAAACGTCAGTTGGTGCACGCGACTTGAATTGACGTTCAACCTGACGGAATGGCGCTTGATTCACATAGGACTCACGTTTCTGCCTCTTGGCAGCATTTTGCTTTTGTTGCTTTTCCCATATCTTCTGCTGTCTTCGCGATTTGAAGACAGGTGTTTGTTGCAGAGTGGACATGAATGAACGTGAAAAAAAAAAATCGTGTGACGGTCGGGGGGTGTCTTAAGACAAGTTGCTGCGTAAGACTAGTACCAAGAGGCCTTGTGCTCACGTTTGGGTGATTTAGCGTATTTATGAAGGAAATAGTAATATCTCGCTAGAAAACCTAGATGTATCATAAATCGTCACTCTTTCGACGAAGAAAGGGTGAAAGGATAATTCTCTAAAGTAGCATAAGTCTTGCCAAACGTCAATACAAGCATCCTCTATGTAAAAACACAAAATCATGGCTGTTGAAACAATTCATTTTGGTCTTCTACGGTTTCCAGGTCGAATAATCATTTTCAATCTGTCAAATCGGTTATACTGGCAATACGTCGCAAATGGGGGTTATACTACCCTAACTATTTTCATTTTGGGATTGGTTCGGATAATCCCATTTCGCTGTCGCCTGGAGACCAAATTCCTGGTTACGAGATATGCTATCGGTTTATGATTCCCTTTGACAGATAAACCAATCACTATAAGATTAGACGACGTCAAGAATAGCGCACAATTGATGTTTCCATAAACACTAGCACGATTATTCTATTAAAAGACGGTGGATATGTACATACTTTCTGACATCCATGTATGTGAGAAATTGCTACTGTCAGATGATAGGGTCACTTCCAATAAACATTTTTCCTCGCTGCGAAACTTTTTAGGAGACGAAGGGAGGCGCGCGGCATTACAAAGATAGTCGAGTACGCGAGAGTATCTGTAGATCTTGATTTTTCTCGAAAAACACACAATATTTCCAACATGCAGATGTATGCATTTCCTATATAGATATCCCTTCCCTGGACACTACCTCTCTCTCGACGTGTAATCCGTGCACCAAGTTCATGCTGCCTACAGCAAATATATCGCATGATTGATGAGAGTATCTGCACTTTGATTGGTTATTGAAAGCGCAGTTTAAACTACCATTCGGAAGAACGATGCACAAAGGGCAGTATGAGTGATGGTGTTCTACATGATTACTGTTCAACCATGGATCAGTCAGCCACATATATGACAAGGTTACTTTTCAATATTAAAACGCTATAAAGAAGGTTTATCTTCGTGGAGATGAAAGAATCCCTTGCATACTGAGAGTTATTCAAACTGTTAGGGTATCATTACAAGGCGCCTAATGATTGACATTATACCTAGGCTGACTTTGAGTTTATTCATGACATAAGTCTCATAAGTCGGACTGCCCACACTCATGTGAAAAGTACTGCTCGCCACTTTGGGTTTTTTTTTCTTGGGCTCGTTCACCTTAACGACAGCTTCGTTATGAAATAAATAAATAAATAAAAGAGCTTTTCGGATGGCGCCTTGGCCATTTCTGCGAGAATGTGCAAAGTCTAACAGAACACAATTTAAAAACTACCATTTTAAGATGTGGCACAATCCGAACAACATTGCACACAATGTTTAGTATTTATGAGAATGGTATTAGTGCCTCCTCTGCTATTCGCCATATTCTCATCTGCTGCTCAGCATTTTCTTCTAGTCCATCCTGTTGGCTTCTATTTTGCAGTCAACGGTGACATACATGCGCTTTCTAAAATTGAAATACATACGACGATTCGTAACAATGCTTTTTTTGTCTGATAACACGAGGCCATCAAGAAAAGTATATCACACAAAAAAAGTTTTTAATGAGGCGTGCAGAGGTGAATACATAGCATAGCAGCAGTTGAGTACGTGAGACATACATAAACCATGACTGTTTCGAAACGATAACTTTGGCGTTCAGCTCTTCACATACAATATTTTAAAATTTGTTCGCTATCCGCTAACTTTAAGTATGATCATGTAAGCAGATGATTGTGCTTTCAAGAACGGATGAAGTCTACAGTCATTATATATTATTCGCCAATTTCAGTCTACTGTGTGACAGCATAGAAATTATTCAAACGCATACGGCGATTAATATTTTAGTTATACTTTGCTCGGTCCTCCTTTGAGACCAGTGTTGTCATGTGTTACGAAGGGTTGGCACGTGAGCTTAGTTGATAGGAGTGAGGAAGAGTAATATCTGGATAATTTTCCCAAAGAACGATATCTGTAGTTAGTACTAACGAAACGTGATGATCCTTGAATATCTGGTCCTGCCCCTCTATAAAAACATTCATGCTTAGGGAGTAATTATACAAATATGGATTATAGCTTAATTACCGCTAAAATGTTCAGTCAATCTGTCAGGTCTTTGATTCGCGATTCCCGCAAGCTTTTTCATCTTTATATTTGTAGCAGCAGAAAATTTTGCGCCTATAGACAAATAAATAAATAAAAAAATGAAAATAAGCGCTTTGTAAGGTGTCAATACTGCCAGACGGCTGTTAGTACTGAAATGATGATGGGCCGCAGGATGTGGCGTCCGTTGAAGCTGAGTAATGCATATGCAAGCAATCTGATTGGTCGGATTGCATTAAACATGGATGATGGAATGTTGGTTTTGTGGTTACGCGGACTATGGTTTCGCTGCCGGTAACCGTTCCGACATTCGCGTGGGTTACATACAGGTTTTGTTTCCAGCTATGTGCAGAGAATTGCAGCAGCCTTTCCCTGTGTGCGAAGGCTACACGAAGCATTGAAACGAAGCGGGGGGTTTATGTCTTCAAACGAAATGGGATTGATAACAACACTTTTTTCTATTCAGAATAATTCTAGTAAGTTATAAATTAAATTTGGTCTGGTGGAGTACGGGGATGATGCCGATGTTGAACAAATAAAGGCTGCATTTAGAATGACGTTTGTTATGACAGAAATAGAACAACGCAGAAACTGAAAATCGCCATATACGGCTATGAATGACATTTTCTTGCCACTTGAAGGCTGAGTATTTGTTCTTCTATTCTTGATCCGCTAGGCGTATGCTCCCTCGACACGTTCTCGACCGCACTTTTTCAACCCCGAATTTTTCTGGGTGTCGTATCATTAGGAAGCAAAGATACGATCACCATGAAGAAAGCAGGGGAATACCATCGTCCAAATGATTAGAACGCTTTTACCTTTATCCAAACCGACTCCTTTTTTTTTTTCCTCAATGCCAAGACGGACATGCGTACATAACTAAGTCATGTGGTGGGTGACCAAAGCTGTGTATTTGATTCCTGCTAACGAATTCGTACCATTACAGATGAAGCGGTTAATAAACTTTATTGCCACAGTGTTGTGCAAATCCAGGGACTGATCATCACTATGCTTGTATAGCCTCGATATGCAGGTTACGTATGGAAATGTTGCTAGGAGTTACTTGGACGGTATCGCAATTAAAGTTTGGATGATGACAATGGTGAGGCAGTGATCAATCATTTTATGATCATCTCACGTAAAAAAAAAAGCCCCTTTCTATTGAGCATGGAAAGGTGGGATAGCATGGCGCTGTTGGCTATTTTTTAGAGGGTGTTCAGGAAGATAACTGGAAGTGCTTAAGTATCAAAGGGACGTTGTTAGGATAGGTTAATATATTCACTCGTCAAGTGGTTTAAAGTAGATAGCGTTCGGGAGTTTTGATGAATATAGTAAGGTGCATCAGATGAGAATGGGACAAGATAAAGGATCGAGCACATGCGTTCATTGTTGACATCGAGTTGATGTGAGTTGGGTTGTAACGCGAAATACAGTCAGTCACAAACGGATTTCAAGCACCACGTCGATTGCAAGAACAACTTTCTCTTCTTACTTTTCTCCTTCAACCCGTTATCTTATATATATACACATATATATATACATATATAAAATTAGAGGTGGAGAAACCCCTGCTGAGGAGCGAGCCAAACTGACGTCAGTGCATATGCTTTTTTTGCATAGATCTTCTCTCGTTTATAATCTTTGTTGTCTTCATTGCAAGTAAATCAGTTCTCCCTCGGGATCGTTTGTTACTACACACTCTTCAACTATGCCTGTGGCTTCAACCACGTCGCCTTCCGACTGGGAACTTTCCAGCAGTGGCCAGTACTGGCTTTACAAGGGGCTATTAGAAAAGTCTGATAGCGATGATCGCAGCTATCGTTTGATTAAGCTAGCTCAAAATGATTTGGAAGTTCTTCTGGTACATGACAAGGATACAGACAAATCGAGCGCTGCTCTGGATGTTCATGTTGGCCACCTTAGCGACCCAGTAAGTAATTTTTTCTGTTAGATTTGGCGGACAATGAAAGTAGCATGCGGGGTATTTGACGTGAAGGTCAACTGATGGCAGGCGGAGTGAAACAGAATTATTGCGAAATGTTGACTATTCTTAGGATGATTTGCAAGGTTTAGCACATTTTTGTGAGCATTTACTGTTTATGGGAACAGAGAAGTATCCGAAAGAAAACGAATACAGTCAGTACCTGTCAGAGCACTCTGGCTACTCGAATGCTTTCACCAGCATCGAAAACACGAATTACTACTTCGAAGTTGGTCAGGAATACCTCGAAGGAGCTCTCGACCGGTTTGCCCAGTTTTTTATTAGTCCGCTGTTTTCAGACAGCTGCACTGAGCGCGAACTACGAGCAGTGGATTCAGGTCCGTGAAATGAAGAAACGCCGAGTCGGAGCAGCTGACTTATTTGTTATCAGAACACAAGAAAAACAAGCAGAATGACAGTTGGCGTAGTTTTCAACTGGAAAAGTCCCTCAGCAATCCCAATCACCCTTTCTGTCATTTCGGTACCGGCAATTTGGAGACCTTACTTGAAAATCCGCGAAAGAATGGAAAGGATATTCGCGAAGAACTACTCAAATTTCATGATTCCTACTATTCTTCCAATATCATGAAACTATGTATCCTAGGCCGAGGTTGGTATTTTTTGTGCTGCTCGTAAACAGTAATTATTCTGACTAGCTGTATTTATTAGAGTCGCTCGATCAACTGACTGAATGGGCAGTACAGAAATTTAAAGACGTTCGTAACAAAGCAATCGAGCCACCAAGTTTCGAAGGTCATCCTCTCACTGAAAATGAATTAATGGTAGGTATACTGGTAGTTGAGCTCCATAAATAACAACGAGATGGTTAGAAACAAATCTTTCTTAAGCCAGTGAAGGACATTCGCTCACTGGATATGGTGTTTCCTTTTCCAGATCAGTATCCATTGTATGAATCACAGGTAAATAGTATTCGCAAAGAGGATCGTGGAGACTTATTTACTTCTGTTGACAGCCAAGTCGGTACATCTCCCATTTGATTGGTCATGAAGGAAAAGGCTCTATCCTTTCACTTCTGAAAAAGCATGGATGGGCGAACTATCTTGAGGTGTACAGTATTCATGGTGGTATCGGGTTTGAGTTTTTCAGGGTCGGTATTGATCTAACGGAAGAGGGTCTTGGTATGTACTCGGATAAAAGAAAAACAACCAGTATCTTAACTTTTTTTTCCTTGTAGCACATTACAAGGATGTGATTCTCGTTGTTTTCCAGTACATTGAGCTGCTAAAGAAAGTGGGTGTCCAAGAATCCACTTTCCGTGAAGTGCAGTCATTGGCTTCGCTGGCTTTCCGTTTCAAAGAGAAATCACCACCGTCGCAGTATACATCTCGACTTGCGGGACTCATGCAAAGAGGATATCCATCGCAGTCTCTTCTTAGTGGCTCCAGTTTGATCCGAGAATACAGTCCAGAGCTCATCAACGAAAACTTGGCGTGGCTTCGTTCTGACAATTTCCGTATCATTTTAGCCAGTCAGAAACTTCCCAATGATATTGAATGCACGAAAAAGGACCTTTGGTACGGCACAGAATACGAGGTGCTTGATTTCGATGAAAAGTTGAAACAAATGTTGGCGGATCTTAAACTCAACGATGCGCTATATCTTCCGGGTATAAACGATTTCATCCCGACAAAGTTTGAAACAAACAAAAAAGAAATCGAGCAGCCTGAGAGAAAGCCAGAATTGATTGAGAATACAACACGTTTACGGCTGTGGCACAAGAAGGATGACATATTTTGGGTACCCAGGGCCAACGTATGGATCCTGTTTCGAAGTCCGTTGGCTTACACAACCCCCTCCAATTCGGTTATGACGAGGTAACAACGAAGTGTGCCTAGTGTGTCTCACCTTTAACCCGCTGTCCATTAGTCTTTACATCGATCTTTTGCAAGACTCGTTAAATGAGTATGCATATGATGCAGAGGTCGCTGGACTTCGCTACAATCTGGAAAGCTGGGCAGAAGGCATCATGGTAAGTTAGAGAACGTTGTTACTGGCATAAATGGTAACGAAGGATGTCCGTAGCTTCATGTGAGCGGCTATAACGATAAATTGCCCGTGCTGCTTGAGAAAGTGGTCCAAAAAATGGGTAGTCTCAAGGTGGATGTTGAGCGCTTTAATTTGATCAAGGATCAGGTGGGTACGAGGAAAAGCGTTGGTATTCTTTGCTGATGATTGCTCAGCTCTTCCGTTCCTACAAAAACTATGATTTGGAGGCACCTTATCAACATGCGTTATACTATCTTTCGTACATGATCCGTGATAGGATGTGGACCAATTCCGAAAAACTGCAAGAACTTGAGGCCATTACTGCCGAAGATATTCAAGCGTTCTACCCAACCATTTTGTCCCATCTACATATAGAGTCCTTGGTCCACGGAAATGTGACAAAGGACGAGTCACAAGCTATGTTGAGGAATGTAGTGAACATTTTAAATCCTCGTGAACTTCTGCCCAGTCAGCTTAGCACCTACCGTAGCATTATTCTTCCTAGCGGTAAGGCTACGGCATGGTTTATTTGTACATGCTGACGTGTGGTCATAGGTACCAAGTGCGTGTATCGACGAAAGGTTGTCAACCCAGAGAATGTTAATTCGGGTATCGAGTATTTTATTCAAGTTGGCAATGTCATGGACTCGGCTCTTCGTGCTAAGTTGAGCTTGGTATCGCAAATTGCTCAGGAACCTTGTTTTGATCAGTTGCGTACAAAAGAACAACTTGGTAAGATATACAATCGAGGGAGATGTAATATAATGAACGTAAAATCTAGGTTATATTGTGTTTAGCGGTATGCGAAAACAAACAGCAACGATGGGTCTGCGATTTATTGTGCAAAGTGAACGTGATACCATTTACTTGGAGAACCGTATCGAAGACTTCTTAATTAAGCTGCGGACAATTGTTGAGGATATGTCTGAGGAAGAATACAACGCGCAGAAGCAATCGTTGATTTCCAAGAAGCTGGAAAAGGACAAGAACCTCTTTATTGAAGGTGGCAGGTACTGGGGCCATATTTACTCTGGTTACTACGAGTTTGACCAAGGTAAGAGAAAACAGAGCGTATATGATGTGTGATTCATTGACATTGTCCTCTAGCGGAGAGAGATGTTGAGGAGCTCAAATCGATTGAGAAGGGCGCTTTACTTGAATTTATGGACAAGTATGTCAACCCTGCCTCTACCTCTATGCGCAAAATCTCTGTCCATTTGCAGTCGCAAAAGGTTACGCTCCCTACCAAATACAAGGTTGATATTGAATCCCTTCACACGTGTCTTGTGTCTCAAGGTGTGACGCGGTTAAGTATTGATGATCTGCGTGCAGCTGTTGAACAAGGAGAGGCGGGCGAGGCTTCGATTGAAAGTATTCTACGCGAAATGTTAACGGATGAGAGCAAGGCCGATGAATCGGAGATTGAAGCGTTGATGTCGAAGTTGGTCACCACCATGGGTACGTCCGCACAAGATAACAGTGTAGTCAACGGCACCTTGGTCAGCGTCGACAGCAAGACAACAGCACGTCGATTATCTATTGTGAATGGAGAATCACCTAGTGCAAGTGGACAACAAACTCCTGTCAGAGATCATACAAAGTTGCCCGAGGGCAACGTAGTCATTGATGACCCTGTGGAATTCAAGAGTAGGATGGAGCTCAGTCCAGCTGCTGTACCTTTTTTCAAGTTTTAAAAATAAGAAAAAAAATAATTGTCTGGGTTGTACATTGTAATCATGTTTTTTTTTTGTTTCAATGAGGGATGATGAATGCATGCTCTTTCTTTTTGTATGCAATGAATGACGAATAAATAATCTATTATCTAATCTAATGGGCGTGATACACCAATGGCACGTATTCGGGGTCGAACATGGAGGACTTGACGACTTCATTAAGTGTCTCTCCTTCCTTCAATCTAGCGGTAGCGACACCTTCTTCGTATGCCACTTCACAGACACGGGTTCCGACTTCCAAAGCAACCTTACGAAGTTCAGATACACCTGGGAATAACACACCTTCCTTCAACTGCGAAGGTGTGGCCATATCAGCAATGACACGGGCAGTTTCTAAGAACATGCTGGGCGTAACACGGTTGGCTCTCGACACGGTAATACCCAAACCAAGACCCTATACATACACACACACACACAGAGTTTAGCAATCCATGAGGATGAATCCAAGATGAACTTACGGGGAAGCTGTAGGAGTTGTTGCACTGGTTTGTGCGACCGATTTTACCGTTGGGCAACAGAACATCCTTGAAGGGACTACCAGAGGCAAAGATAGCGCGACCTTCTGTCCAGTTAAAAGCTTCTTCAGCGGTACATTCGGCGTGGCTGTCTGGGTTGCTCAAAGGGAATACGACGGGCTTTTCGTGGTGCTTAGCCATGGTACGGATTGCTTTTTCGGTGAAGACACCGCGGATGCCAGTCAAACCCAGGATCACGGAGGGTTTGACTTGTTCCACAACATCTTCCAAGGTAAGACAGTCAGCCATATCGTTCTTGACGTAGCATTTCTGGCGCTCATCCAAGGGCTGACGCTTTGCAGAATTCACGTTGGCAACGGAGGGGTTACCAAGCAAACCGTGCTGGTCGAGCATATAGATGCGCTGATAGGCTTCCTCACGTGTCTTGACACGACCTTGAGCCACCATACAGTCGATAATACCTTCACAGACACCGACACCAGCCGAACCAGCACCGACACAGACAATACGTTCGTTTGCCAAGTCATCCTGGTTTCGGCCTCTTGCTTTGAGGGAGGCGAGAATACCTGCCAAGGTAATTGCGGAAGTGGATTGAATATCGTCATTGAAACAGGTGATACTGTTGCGGTATTTGTTCAATAAATTATAGGCATGAGGGTATTTGAAGTCCTCAAATTGGATCAATGCGTCTAAAAAAAGGCTAAGCTTAGGAATTTTTTTCTCCCGTTATGAACTTACTTGGCCAGCGGCTGGTAATGGCAGTTACCCATTCTTCCACAAAAGAATAGTAGTCTTCACCTTCCAAACGGGGATGACCCATACCGAGGTACAATGGATCGTTTAATAAAGCTTCATTGTTTGTACCCACATCCAGAACCACGGGCAGGACGGCACGTGGGCGAATGCCACCAGCAGCCACGTACTACAGAAGATGTGGTTGATATCATTTTTTTTCTGTGGCAAAAAAAAGAAAAAAAAAAACTTTGTTCAATCTACTTACCAAACTCAGTTTGCCAATAGGGATCTGCATACCATTTGCGCCCAAATCACCTAATCCGAGAACTCGCGAGCCATCTGTGACAACGATAACATCGACCTCATCATGAGGCCAGTTGTAGACCATGGCCGACATGGCTCCGCGGTCTTGGGAGGAGAAATACATACCGCGGGACCGGCGATAAATAGAATGGGATCTGAGACTGGCCAACCCCACTAAAGGCCCAAGTCAGACATTTGAAACGGGAAATATCGGGTTCCGCCACTTACCGGTAGGAGTATAGATGATGCCTGATAATTCCTCCAGATGTTCGATCAAGAGCTTATAGAACAACGTCTCGTTACGGTCCTGCAGAGCCGACAGGAAAACAAATTTTCCAATTGGTGTTGTGCAAGCATCCAAGTTTCGTTTGACTCTCAACAATTGTTTGTCCATATCCTGACAACGAGGAGGAACAAGTCCACGAATCGAAAGACGTTCTCGTTCTGTCAGACTGAAAGCGGTACCTTTTTTTTTTTTTTTTGAATAGTTTGTTTGTTTATTTATTTGTCCCATCAATTTTTTTTGTTATATCCAAACCTTTTGATAAGAGAGGGTCGTGCAGCACATTGACACCTCTAGAAGCAGTGACTTGAATTGTTTTATCTTTACGAGGGTCTGAAGCCAAGGTGGCACCGTAACAACGGCGGGTGGCCTTCACAAACTGACTAGTGTTTCTTGAAAAAGAACGACAGGTGGAAGACAACATTGTAATGAAAAAGAATTGTCGAGTGGCTCCCCACGTTCTTGTTTTCGGCGTCCTTTTAAATAATTTTTTTTTTTTTTCGTTTTCCTGCTCCGTGTGTTTCGGTGTTAGAATTAGAAGAGAAACAGGCTAGGACCGCATCGGTTATTGATGTAGTTTTAGAGTTTGGAAGGCTGGGTTTTTAAAGGCAAAAAGGAAAGGGAAGATATGCCAGGCTTGTAAATACTTTTTATTTATACAAAAGGTGGTATTTTTTTAGTTTTCTTACAAATCATCGACCAGCTTCAAACGTTGGACTCGTGATGCGACATCGTCTTCATTGGGTTTACCTAACCCCTTTTTTTTACGATTGGCACCTCGTCTTGCTGTGAGATCTCGCCAGACAAAACATGAGTTCCCAGCCAACTGCATCTTAGGTTTCCGACCCCGTTTCTTTTTAGGCATACTTAAAGTAGTATCCATTTTGGTACTTGTAAAGGTATTCAAAGTACTACTATTATCTTTCTCACATCGTTCATCTTCTTCATTATCACTTGGCCAGAGAAGTACAATTTGACCATCATCTTGTGAAGTAGTTGAGGTGGATGCTGTGGATGTTAATTTATCTTCGTCTTCCGATATATCTTTTCTCTTGACATCCCAAACGGTAGGGGTTACAAATGTCCAACTGTCACGCTGTACTTGACGAGATGCATTGGATGGACGGCCTCTTTTTCGTTTTGGTTCACGCGGTGGGATCGAGGGAGAAGCTGACTGTGGTCGGTGTGACTTTTGAAGATCCATGTCGGCGGAATACAGGGGTGGATCTGATAAACGACGATGTGTGGCAGGAGCTGATAAAATTGAAGAAACGGAAGAAACGGAAGATGCATTTGATAAGGATCGACAGCGACGAATATTATCAGGAGGAGGTAATAAAAAATAAGGTTGTCGTTGCTGCTGCTGCTGCTGCTGTTGGTGGTGTTGTGGATGTGGTGATGAAGATGGAGATGATTGTGGGGTATCGAGCAAAAATGAAGGAAAGGGAGAGGTAGAAGGAGAAGAACAAGTAGAAAGTGAGCCACAAGGTTCACATGGAATAGTAAGTGTCAAATTTGGGTACGGATGTGGTAAGCGTAACCGAGGCAATGTTGCAGAATCATCTTGCGATAATAATGGAGAATTAATAGGAGAACATGGTGATGGAGTCGGTGAACAAGAACGTGGTCGTGGTGGTGACAATGTTGATGGTTCATCAGGTAAAAGTGAACTAACTGGTGGTAAAACACACATAGGTTCTATTGGTTTTAGTGGCGGAGATGGAGGATGTAAAAAGAATTCAATCGATGGACGTGTCATACTAATACTAATAAAAGAGAGATAAAGAAAGAGAAGAGGAAGAGGATAAAAGAAGAGGAAGAGAGAAAGAAAGAGAGAAGGGAGGAAAAGGAAGAAAGAAGGAGAATATTTTATGGCCTATTTTTTTTTTTCGTCCTATTTTACCTTTTATAGGAAATAAATTCACTACAGAATTCATGGAAGGTTCGACTCCATTGCCGACTGCTGTCACCAGTCACGCCCCTTCCACTTTTTTTTTTATTCTTTTTTTAAGCATGATTCAACTCCACACTATCCTACAGCGACAGCCCCTCGATGCATGCGAGTTCGTGTGAATTTGAGACTATTTTATAATGAAAATTCTTACCTTTATATTTCGCCAAGAATACAACTTTTTATTCAAAGTCTACGCTATGATAGTACAACCGACTTACTCTATTCGCTAAATACGTATCAGGTAAAGAAAAGAATTAGACGAAGGATTTGGCGTAACCTTCTATACAAAGGAAAAGGCAAATCAACTGTTAGAAGCATTACTTGAAGAACCTACTTGTGATCCTGAACGTTTAAATTTTCTTTTCACACATCTCATTTCAACGGAAGCCATCACTTGTTCATGTACGTCATCATCCTCTTCAACATGACAAAGCTCAGTCCTTTCTAGTTAACGCATTTAGACAAACGATTATTCAGTTTATTCAACATTGTCTTAAGCAACGTATTCATTTACATTGGGCTCTTTCATTTTTACATCAACATGGAAAATCACTTTATGAAGTAATACCAACCGTTCAACGCGATATCCTGGTATTATGCATTCAAGTATGGAAAAAAAGCAAAAAAATGGAAAACTTACTTTTTTTAGCTCCTATACACCGAGGGGTACCAGGAATTGGAAATTGATCAATTGTTGTACGAGGTACTCGAAGATCTACAAATGGCGTCATCAACTTGGCGGGAAGCCATTGCTGAAAATGAACAGTGGTTTCAGCCGTATGTATATACTTTGCGTAGCCTAGAAACGAGAAAACTGATATTTTTTTTATGGTAGTATATCTCAGTGCGACGAATTACTCAATCAATGCGCCCGATTACCCTCGCGCCATGTGATGCTGGCGGATAAATTTCTTCAGGTACAGTTGTCCAACGTCAGAAAGATAAAAAAGGCTAACCCAACGCATGCCTTCTGACAGACAATTCCACCCTCCGTTGTCACGGAATCAACAGCGATTCAACTAAAGTACATGGATACTCATTTTTAAAAACAAAAAAGCAGACTATACTAATAGCCTTGCTTCCTTAGATTAACACTTTACCGTACGATGTTTGAACCGGAAATGGCAGGTTTTATGAAAAAATTAAATGATGGGAATATTAAAACTTATATTGAGGTAAGGACAAAAGGTAACTTTTTTTTTCTGTGTTTTGATCTCGTACTACAGCTATCAGGGCCGCTTAGACGATTGCTGCAATGCAGATCACTATCCTTAATACTGTGGCTAGATAACGAAATTGATGGCATGGTAGACGCCATTCTTCGTAACCCTGAGGTAAGAAAAAAAAATACAAAAAAAAAAAAAAAAGGTTTAAACAGAGAATTTTGTTAGGTAACAGAACTCTCCTACAATGAAGATATACTGGACAACATTTCTGTCTTCGCTAAAAATGCCGATTTACCCGTCGATGCATGTGACCTGGAGGCAGTTATGAAGGAGCTTGGCCTCATTTTTAGTGTAGCCTCGCCAAGGTAACCGTCTTGACTAAAACAAGTAATCATGGTAACACCGATTGTAGATGTATGGCTCAGCTCACTTTGTGCTTAATTCTATTGAGTCAATTTTGTGACAAGAACGTAAGGCAATCGTTGACAACAGAAGAATGTTCTTATGATGAATAATTTTTTCAGCCTAAATTCCTAAGCTCCTTTGATATGGTTTGGACACAAACGTTTACCGCACTCTTGGAACGAGCTGTATTTCAAATCGGATCATCTACATTAACCACCCTTGCCAAAATAGTATGTTGTTTCTTGATATATTCTCATTGCCAAGAGCGATCTTCTACCGCAGCTCTTTCTGGCGAAATTCACCGCTTGTGGCAACATTACCGAAAATGGAGGACTTTGTTTTTGAAATCCGTCAATGAACAGGACCAGAGTCTTGCCGTCGTAGAAAAGTTATTACTTACAGCAGCATCCCAATAAAGAACAATACATCTTTTCTATGCGCCAAGACAAAGACGCGATCAAAGATCCGAAGGGGTAAACGATGTGTCCATTTCTGGAAAGAATCACTGTAGCTCCTGATAAACACTGTGGCGCAAATGACAAGTGCATGAATAAACGAACTGCCAAGACCCCAAAACCCTTTTCCAAGAATGTTGTATTCAGTAGGACAAATGCAATGTCGAATTAAAGTTTGCTTTTGGCTAAAACGGTTGATCGCGCTTTTCCCCTGCGCTATTTCAAAAAAAAAATTTCAGTCGTTTGTCATCCTGACTAAGGCACATTGAAAAAGGAGTATCCAGTTACCATTCGTATTCGTCCATGCCAGCATTCAATAATATGAATGTAGTATCATTCAGTAATAAAACACTCCATGCTGCTCATTTGTATCCGCAGCAAGCCACCACAATGAGTTCGCTGGCCATCTAGCCATGCTACTATTCGAAGCAAAATTCCAAGGGCTTCCTCAAAGAACGTTACGTAATAAGCAAGCATATGCCCTATCTCGCACTGGCTTTTAAAAAATGATAAAATCATACGACATAACTCTTCCGTATCCCATTCTCTACAAAGGAGTTACTCCCTGGATCAGGCTTCTACTTTCGTTAGAAAGGTCGATCCTAAAGTAAAATTCTGCTTCTCGTATTCTGTTTTCCTTGGACGAAATCTTTTAGTACCATGCATAAATAAAACAAGGTTGCTTTCTTTGCAGAATTTAAACTCGTAATATCTGGATTTTTTCGATGCACGTATACATTCAGTCAAAATGAACCGCATAGATTAGCTGCATGTTAAAAATACTTAACAACATGATACAGTGAAAAGGTACAGTAACCGCTCGGCAAATGGAAGCCCAATCTTCACGAGGTTGACCCTGTATCCCAGTTGTCCAGGGTAGGAGATTTTTAATGTAACTCAATCTATTTGCCTACGGTGTCGGTCATGACTTTTCTTAAATAGAATTTTACGCTGCATAGGATCTACAGAGAAGCCTTGTAATCCTGACTCGATGGTCACGTAGCCTAGCTGTGACTCATCCAAGGCAGCCTATCTTATGCAACGTTTCCAGTACCAATTTTACTAACGCGCAGGAAGCCCCGAAAAAACTTTGTGATTACCACTGCGGTTCCCATACGCTGCATGCGATTGGTGAAAAGCCAGATCAACACTAAAGGTATGGAATAAGCGGATACTTGAAAATGGATATATACGAAAATTGCTGCGGGTAACTAGAACAAGAATGATACGGGCGAGAAAAAAAAAGCCATCGCATCGCGTTGTTTGTCACCTACTATGACTTTGCTTGTTGCAAACGGGTTACAAAACAACGATCAATTTAGACTGTGAATGCATTTGTTTACTGATGCAGAGCAGACATGGGACACTGCTTTACTCACCATGAGACATGTGAAAAAAGTGACAATTACGTACATGTACGGATTCCGTGACGCTAATCACGTTAATGGAAGACACCTTGCAAAAGCGATATTCAGGAAAGAGATGGAACAAGAAAACAAAGAAGATATGAATGCACCCATGCCAGCTTTAGCTTCACATAATTTGCCGTATCTGTCGAGTCTATGCATACATAGCGACAGGTGATGATAAAACGTTATCAATTCGTGATATAATCTTCCTATTACGTGATCTGGTACACTGTTGTCAGAAACTATATCCTTTGCTTTGGCGTTTCTGTGTATTGACTGTATTGTAAAATTATACGAAATGTCGATATAACCTTTTCGATAAGTGTATCTACACTACCTAACTTCTATAGCTATATTTGTACTAGTTAGAATTATACTCAAGAACTTACTCTGTAAGCGAACACAGACTCCCCGTCCATAAAACCATATACCACCCAAAAACCTTTTATCTTCTTTGGTGAGCTGATGTCCTCACGCGGTACGTGCAAAAAATGAAGCACAGTTTTATCCTAACGGATAAAATGCACAGATATACTCCTAACAAGATGCGATCATCCTCAATCAACCCAACCCATTATACAACATAGTAGATTACAGTGACAGAAAAATTACAAGGCATCGCGTCCAGTATGAATGACTGTTACTGCCTCGCCGCCCAGCTATACCATCGTTAAGCTGCCGTGATCAACGTCTCTATTTGTTGACCTTTTTTTTTCTTTTTTTTTTCTTTTCTTTTTTTCCCCGGTAGAGGATATTTATATAAAAAAGAAGAGTCATGCATTAGCCCGAAGTTGCCCATTGTCGTGAAGTGTTCCATAGGGTAAACATCATCACAACTACTCCAAAGACAACCAAAACCATATCCACTAAGCGTTCCACACCAACAGTTTTGGGTAACCGTAGGTGGAACATAGCCGGAAAAATAAGGCTCAGAGGACCTGAAACATATTAGCATCCTTTCTCTTGCCAAAAACAAAAATACTTACAGCAACAGACAGAGCCGATTAAACTGACAAATTTGTCAAGGTCATTTGCACCTCCCCAAGCAATCAGAGAGGCCACAACGACGATACCGCATCGTAGTGCGTTTTTTTGCCATTTGATTGCCATGTTGTGTTTTCCTGTGCGGTCACCAAAGATGGCTTGTTCAACAATACGAATCGTGGGAAAAAGAACAAGAGCGTTGGACAAATGAATCGCGATGGCGTAGCTAATTTGGACTGTGCGGGTAATTGCCCCTGAAGGTAGATTAAGCAACGCCACAGTCTTGACATTACTTCCAAACGCAACATAACCTAGCGATCCAACCAGACAGAGCGATGTCGCCACCATTGCCATGACCACAGTTAATACCCACGGGAATCGTTTAGGATTTTCCATCGAATCGCGGATAGGGATGATCAGACCGATTCCTTCAAAGGAGTACACTGCTGTTCCGACGAACACGGGATAGTTCACTGGGTTGAACCACCAATGAATATTGGGGCCAGTTGTAGGAGGATGTGAACTTTCGGGTGCTTCGAAAAAGATATGGATGAGATCATAAACGAGGAGCGTTATAAGACCAGCAATGATCAACGCATCAGAAAGAAGTGCGGTAGGTGACAGTTTAGCAATATTCCGGATCAAAACCAGGGGCATCAGTAGGACAGCAATGCCTGCCAGTATGGTGGTGGTTGAAAACTGAATGCTATCATGCGATAGTGCACGGATCGCTTCGATCAGATTTTCGGTGATGAAAATTGTCCCACCACATACAAATCCCAGCTAGTGGAAACAAGTTAGTCGCTAGGTAGTTTGTAGCGTTGATACACACCTGAGAAATGGCGACAGAAAACAGGACCAAATGGCGCATCCACGTGCCATACAGAGCGCCACCGATATCACCGTAGCTACCGGCAACGTAGTTCTTGCAGTCAAGTAGCAGCAGAAAACAGTACAGTGACACAAAGCCCATCAACCAGATAACGATGATAGAGAAACCAAGACCACCGTTGGAAAATGCCTTTGGTAGGAACAGAATACCACTGCCAATAAAAGCTTTAAACAGTAAAAGCATTGCTTTCAGTGTCCCGGTTTTGTGCTTTGTGTCTTCCGCAGCCGTATGACCCTTTGGGTGTTTTCGATGACGACGATGTCGTAAAAGAGATGCTCGTTCTCCTAAGCGTTCTTCTTCGTCTCCTACTTCTTCCTCACCCTCAGAATCAGACAGGTTTTCGCCCGCGAACCTGTCAAAAACCGAGGTATATGCAAGATATTCCAGAAAATGGCGTGTTGGTCTAGGTTTGGTCCATGATCCAATGGTAGCTGTATGCGTTAATGATTCAGGCCGAAAAATGGCAGAGTAGTCTGTATTTGCGTAGGAATCCATAGAAGCTACGGAATTTGGTCGGAAGAGTTCGCTAAACGCCGATGGCTCAAGGTTATTGTTGTCTCGTTCCTGTTGTTGTTGTTGTTGCTGTTGCACATGGAATCTCCGGAAACCACCAGGTTTATCCAAGTTTTCAAAAGCACTTTCACTCTCACTGTCGCTGTCGTGCATGACCTTGCCAGCCTTCACTCGGAGATCATTGGTCGATTTCGATCGCTGAAGGGAATGAGAGGTGATCAAGCTATTTGCATGGGTATAGACATCATGTGTAATGGCAGCTCCTGGCAAATGGTACGGGACGGGGATTTCCTCGGCCACAGGACCTTCGCTGGACGACGAGCTGGAGTGTCTTGTATCGCTCAGGGGAGAACTACGTGAAGGTGACTCGATAATCAAGTGCTGCTGGACAAGATTGGCAAGTGTTTTATCGGGTATAGGATCTGAGTATTCTGGAGTCTGCATCAGTTACAAAAAAAAAGACAAATGATAATGAAACCCTTTTGCTTCCTTTTTAAAAAACGGTTCGATGGGGTTTACCTGCAATCGACTCTCGGAAGTTAAATAGGAGCTGTCATTTCAAAGCTAACTGGATTTGGTTCTCTTCATTTCGTCATAGCTATGGCAGCCCCCGGACCCAGAAAAATCTTGCACTACTTTATGCAGCCCCAGACTTCTTTATTTGACTTAAATGATCGGACCCTTTTTTTTCTGTTGGGTGTGTTTGTGCAGCGCCGGGTTTTGACAACCGTTGTTTCAGCCTTATGTCTAAAGGCGTCAAAACTTAAATTATACGTTTGTCTGAGTCTAAGCGAAACGAAGGACAAATGAGAATGTAGCTCATGTGACCAGCCTTTATTTATCACATTGATAAGTGTAGGTGCGTAGGCAAGTGATAGACATGACATGAGTCATGTGTCAATAATACCTTTAAATGATAAGCCGCCTGGCAGGCCGCTTTTTGCAGAAAACGCGAAGATACGTCATCTGAGATGCATATGTTCGGGCTGGGTTGTTCGCAGCAGCTGTAGGTCGGCCAAGTGGCTCACGCAGGAGAGCAGCAATCGTCAATGTGTTCGGGCCAATTGTCCGGTGGAATAGGTCCTCAGATAATCTGCAATGATTGGCATGCTAGGTCCAACCGCACAAAACGCGTTCTTTTATTCCACGATGACGATAGTAACAATTGATGATTACCCTAACGATTACCAACAACTGTCTTGTAAAGGCCTATGTTGCCAAGGAATAACCTTTGTAGTTGCGATTTTTACCCGCCTACCAACTTACGATTTCCATTAGCCTCTTTACTTTCTTTGGTGATCGACATTATACCTCGTGTTTAGGTGGATCATTTTATCCTTCGTTTAGTTTTAAATTTTGAGAAAAGCAGACGCTGTATTCACAGCAGGTCATCCATTGCTTATTTATTTGTTCGCCAACATTTCTGGAACATCGACTGAAATTCATTATACCAATTTCTAGATCAGTCGCAACCTCGCACATGCAGACGTATCACTCCATTTTTTGCAAATATCACATTGAGCATAATCACGACGCATTATCGATCCATTGTAGATCAGCCTCTTTCTGACATCATCTGTTTATCATAAACGTCAATTAAAAGTGAATTATTTCTGATGGAAATCCACTGCGCTGGTTTTTGGATCAACCTCATCTCGATATACACAGTTGAACATGTAAACAGATGCCTGATCCTGTTTTTCACTTTTTTAAAGCGCTTAAAATTTACCTTTTGATAAACTCCATAGATCCAAATGAGCATCGCTTAGACTACCACCCACTTCAATAGTCTACCTTCGCAATGACTAGCCATTCTGTATGAATTTAGGATTTCCTGCATAGAGGAGAATGACTGCTGGACCAATATTTAAGTTTTAAACGGAGATTGTTAGCATAGATGCATTTTCATATGATGCTTTAACTGCTTCTCGCTGGTCTGGAGAATCCATCATCATTGAAACAAGTGATGATCGTCGAACGCCTAGAAAAGACTTCAGGTCCTGATTACACTCTATCAAGATCTAGGTGCACTCTACCAACAGGTTGACCATATGAATCTTGGTGTACCAGAGGACCACATACCATGATAAAATTGGGAAAATATTATAATCCGTGTTGATGATGTATACCTATGGTTTTTTCTAGGCATTATCCTAAAAGCATTTCGTTTTGATTGTAAAAACTTCCTTTTTTTTTTTTTTGGAAAAAAGTGATAGATAGCTTTTAGGTGGAACGCTCCGAAAAGAAAAAAGAACACCAATCAAGTTTACTAGTGTATTTTGCTATTCTGAAGTCATAATCTTCTTCCTTTTCCACGTCTTATGTACTATCGGAATAGAGTTCTGAGTAGGTTCCATTATGAACAGAAGAAAACCTTAACAATATTAAGAAAAGAAGTATGGGAGGCTGTGCAACAAGGATTGGTAGAAATGAACATATTCTACCATGAGATGCGTTGAATTTATTGAATCTACATTGGTGTCACTGAACGGGAAAACTTCATACCTACTCTCCTTTTTTCCTCAATAGTTGTTTATGCCACAAAGCTTATATTCTGATTATTGATGTGCAACCATTGGAGAAAATCGTAAGATATCTAATGATCATTTTGTCATCTATAATATATTCTGCTAAATACAACAAACCTGCCGGACTCGTGTGCACCCAATTTGGTGAACCCGTTCCGGAACCATTTCCGATCTGCCAAAATTGACTCACAAACCAGAAATAGTAATCCATGTCCGTGAAAGAAGCCAAAGATTATATGCTACCATTCACTGTCTATTATACCCTTAACAAGACATTTGATCGATATGCGCGCTACAAAAACCATAACAAGCTATATTGTCCAACAAAACAATTGTACTAGTCCAACGCTTCTGTTCCCATATACCCACGACCACCTGCATATAGTACTGTAGATAATATACAAATATATCTCAACCACGTTTAGATGGGTCTTGGATAATGAAGTTTCGACTCTAAAATCTTCCGGTACGTACAGCATTGGTTTGGTATGCAGGTATATTTCTCATGCTACCTGTGATAAATGCTACCTACAGAAGAAAACTGCAGCTTTTATTTGACAGGGAGATTTGAACGGTACCTAAGTTTGTAATCTGATTCTGTCGAGCTGTACCGATTCTATGGCTAAAGATGATACCAGTGATGCATCAGAGAAATTTGTGTCATGCGTCAGCTCCTCAAGTTCATTGATCATCACGCAGAGAAATTCGAAGCAAAGACGTGGTTTGACCACCTACCGCTATCTAAATATGGAACACATTATGAATGCATATAGGAATATGAACAATACAGAATCCAAGCCGAAAGAATTAATTTCTAAAATAAGATGCAGAGACCCCATAACAATCAGCATCAGTAGGACACTAGTATATTCCACCATCTGTTCAACCATGTTCTTGATTAGATCACTGAATCTGAAAAGAAGATGTAAGCGATATACCGACATGGTGCAAACGGCCAAGCTCATATGTTTGGTATACGTTTACTAATGTCAATAAGATTATCTGCCAAGATCTTAGCAGATGTTGTCACTGCATGCATGGTAATTAGGCAGATTGATCGAGATTTGCTTCTTCATACGGCTACAGTTGATTTCTATGTATGCATAAACATTTTATAGAAAATGTACAGATATATAATCTGTTGAAAATGCACTTCTAATTCATAGAAAGCCTTTAAAACTTGACGAATGCAGAAAGTTTATGTGCATGTATCCACCCAACTATTTTCATACTCGCCGATATGTTACTTCAATAGACAGCTGGAAAGCTGTGGCAATATGAGCAAATCATGCTAGGGGAATGAAAAATAGGGATATAATGCATGGGTGCTTGGTACTGTGCTAATGACAGGAGGGTTTGATCTCGAGGGATTGGTTAGGGTGATTTGTGGAGTATCACCTCACATACAGACATTGCCGAGGAAATATCTGGATGGGATGTGCTTGAAGTAGAGATTGTCATGATGGAAGCACTAAGTTTCAAAGTTCAATGCGATGATATCGACATTTTCACAGCGTGCCATAGAATAGGTAAACATGGTAAGAAGAAAACTTTAGGATTTGTGCTACACTTCTTTAGTTGTTAATGAAATTATGTAATGTAAAGCAGAATGCAGAAATCTTCTTTTTAAACAACTTGATGTCATGCGTTATAGGGTGATTTTCGGAGATTTATCCTTCGCCTCTGCTAAATGCACCCTCCAACTACATCATACGATGAAGAAGAGAAAAATATATTCTATCGTCAGCCTTCACACCATCATGAATGACCTCGGTTCCGGAACTGTCCACAGAAAACGGACGCGAGCTATCTTGTTGTCACATACATCATACTTTTTCCGCAAAAAAAAAAAAGCTGTGTATTTAACAACTGCTGTCAATGGAAGGGAAAGCATGTTTGCATGGAAAAGCAATGAGGTTCAATCCTACGGGAAAACTTTGGCGCACAGTATAATACGTACGAGAGAGAAAGGCCAATTGGTAGATGCTCTACCATCCATTCACTATGGAACATCACTACTTTTGCAAAGCTTTTGAGGGTTAAAGTTTTGTCAATAGATGTATGTATCCACTCAGAGACAGTCTTATTTCCGATGGCATAGAGCAGTGTAGGAATTATACACATTATATATAGGAAGGCAAAAAAAAAAGCACCATTGTGATGGTTAAGGTACTTGGGATAGGGGACATTTAATATGTGAAAGAGATTAGATTCATTGATTGCGTATGGATTATGAGTAGTGGCAATCCTGTCAGTCCCTATGAAATCAGTGCCGGAGAATCAGACCTACAGATTGCTGTCTTTTTCTTAAGCAAAAACAAATGTAATAAATAACTACCAACGCATTTGAATAAAAAGGAAAGAATAATTAGTTGACAGCTAGGACTAGTCGAGAGGTTCTAAAGAGTACGTAGAAGATTACTGAGAGTTTGCTTGCATGACTTTAGCATAATTTTCGGAATTTCTTTTCAGGATATTTAGAATTGGACCTAGCAAGCGATTAAACCCCTTTTTACCCAGGGTTGCACACTTCAGTCGTCCATGAGCAATCACCGTAGCAGCGCGAGGGCTGTCATTCAGAAGCGCCAGTTCTGCAAGAAAAGGAGGGATAAGGGGAAACAAAGGGAGAAAAAACGCAGGTGGTAAATCAAAGGGTTCCTACTCTCACACACACATGCCCTTGCTCCAGAACATATCACGCTTACCTCCAAAGTAAGCGCCTTTCCTCAATCGATTGACCTCCTTTTGAACCCCATTCTCATCGGACTTGTAAAAAATGGCCTCTCCTGATTCGATAAGGTAGAAGTTGTGTCCGATCTCGTTTTGTTCTATGACCGTCTCGCCGTCTTCAAATGTAACCGATTCAAGAGCATCCGCAATCTTGTATCGTTCATAAGCATCCAATGACACGAAAATTGGAACTTCGGCTAAGAAGGATTCGTACATTTGCCGTTTTTGAGAAGTGTTTTCCATTAGTATGCGACGAAACGTCATTCGATCGAGTGCCCACAGCACACCTGGCGATGTTGCAATAATAGTTGCTGCACGAGGACTATTATACATTAACGCAAGCTCTCCGAAGCTACCGCAGGGACCGTAAGACGTAACCTTTTTAGGTGGTCCCTGAGTAACCTCGTCGCTGATATAGCAATCGAGAGTACCAGACTCCACGATGTAAAAGTAATCGCCAATAGCACCTTGCTGAATCACTGTTTCATTGGGATGGATCACCTTTTCAGTCATGGCATTGATAACATCTTTGTACTGATTTTCATCAAGATGACGAAAGAGAAAATTGGTCTCGATTGCAGATTGGATTCTTGCCTGCTGCTCTGTTGTCTTTGGGATAACAGTGATGATAAAATTGGTGTCCCGCGAAGGTGTCATGGACTCTGCGCTAACGGATGTTCGACGACCACGATTGCATGCGGAAAGAAAGGAGAAATTGGGGAGTTCGGTATCAAACGTGTCCTCCTGTTCGTCCTCAAAAAGATCTTCTTCGTCATCATCGTCAGTGCTATAGGGATCATATGGATCTTGCAGAGTGGGAAGTTGGACGCTTGTTGGAGACTGACTTGAGAGATCCGTAGGATGCGTAGTCATAGTAAACGTTGGAAGCTCATAAGGATGCTCGACTTCTGCTCTCATTAGATAAGCGTCTCCCGAGAAGCGTGGGTTACGAAGTTTACCTGATTTCTGAGGATAACCTTGCCAGAATTCTCGCTGCATTGCTAATTTCGTTTGAAAGAAATCGGAACAAAATTGAAGAAGATCTTTAGGATTGTTTGCGCTGATAGCGTCAGTAAGCTCGTTAATGATATCTGTATATTCTTGGCTTAAATTTGGATGGAGTGCAAAGGTCATTGTGAAAAGGAAAGGGAAGGGGTGGATTGCGAAAAAAGAATCAGCGGCATGAGATCAAAAAAAAAGTTTCCCAGTCTGTGTCACCTGCCACGTTTTGTATTGATCAGTCTCCTTAGTTCAACACAAAAAGTATTATTTTTAAAAAAAAAAAAATTCAGGATATCAATGGTCAACCAGTAGAATGGCTGTTGATGTGTGTTTCTGTCATAAAATCAGTTAGTCTTTTACCAAACAGTAGTAATTTCTTTTGTGTGAAATGATGTCCACTGCACGGTTTAAAGAGCGCATCCAATACGAACGTAAGGCTAAAACGATTTTGTATTGGTCCTCCGAGGGGTCACTTTCTTTTGTCCAACACCACTTGCAGCTGCGTTGCTATAGAACTAGATAAACATTTCCCTGGTAGCCTCTAAGCCTTTGTTAATGTATTAAGATCTATTTTAATATGATTTGCTTTCCGTAAGTAGCAGAGAAACAGATAGAGAAAAAAGAAGGTTGTTTAAAAAGATCAAACAAAGGAAAGTTTACCCCTCAAACCTTATATTACCATTCATTTAACCACCGCTTTAAGAAAGTGACATATCATTACTACCTACATAAATAAATAGATGGAGAAGAGCTTGGTATCAAGCTATTAATTAGTTGTATAAGGACTATCTACAAACTGTTCGTATCATATCCCATTTTTACAAGCATCAAAACCATTGGGTATCATAGAGACTACACAGTGAAATAGTAGCCAAATATACCTGGTTGTGCGTAGCGTGCTGTTGTCTCAAATCTCCGAATAGATGCCATTACCAAAGTCAAAGCGAATATATAAGAAAGACATGATAAAGTTTTACGGTGACATCAATTAGCGTTTGCCCTATCTTGCGATGGAAGACCACACAACAGCGTCGCGTACTCCCCTTGGGCACTCTCACTCCAATATTTTTGTCAGGCTGCGATAATGAAAAACAAGCTAAAAGTATCTGAGAGTGGAGGTGTCCAGCTAGGAGAGCGTTTGCTACCGGGGACTACACGAGAGGTGTTACTATTTGAATAACCAAAAGTTTAATATGCCATAAAATATGTTCGAAAGAAGTAATACAGATATGCGAACGCATTGTATAACCATGATTACATCAAACCAATTTATCACGCTGAACTAACAATTGTCTCAAGAAGGTCTTGGGTGAAGCTTGCGCTCGTTCACTTCTTTCGAAGAATTTCACTCTTGGATTTTTAATCTGAGGTGAAGGAGTGCCCGACGAAATTCCCAAGAATGATGGTTTTATTTTGCTGTATGCAGCTAGGATATTTATACCGAAGATATTCAGATAATTATACTAAAGAGGATAACGGATAGAGGTCGAAAATGGTAAGGATAAGAAGGAAAATGGTGAAATTATAAAGTAAGACACTGGTCGAGTATACCAAAAGAGTATTCATGCCGTGCCACCGGAAGATGTATAACTTGCTAAAAAGATGTGGCACGGACGTCATTATTGATTTGAGGACTATCCGTGTCCAAATCGAGTCGAAGTAATTCTTAAATTCTACCTTAAGTTTACTACAACTCAGTCTTCTATTCAGACTGGAAAGCATACTATGGTCCATAACACCGGATTACCAGCAAGAATGCGGGCTGACATCTAAAAACAGTCGGGTTACCTATGGCCTTTTAAGACAATCGTAAGTAGAACGCGCAATAGGGTGCCGCAATTTTCCTATCATCCACATACGACATAAAGAGATATACGGTGATGGAAATGGAATGAAGAAAGATACTAACAAACCATAAAGGCTTCAAATACCGTCGTGTTTTTTTGGGGGGTCTCTATTACCACTAAATATCATCGTCGTAGTTAACATTCAACTGGGGAAATTGAAAGAATTAAAAGAAAATACTCTATTGATTAGGGATAATGGTAAACTATTAGTTTCAACTACCGTTTTTTGATAGGAAAGCGCTCAATTCCGGCAATGCGACAGACAAGTTGCATGACAGTAACCACGGCGAAGCCACCAGCGTAGTTCATCTCCGAATGCGATTTTAGGTAAGAAAGCGTGCCATCTTTATCTAAATACTCCAGCTCGAGACAGATATGGAGGTAAAGCGTAACCTTACTATATTCAAGTTTGCTGTAACAATATTGCGACAGAAAGCAATCTAAATACGAAACCTTACAGGAATACTTGGTGGGACTTGACGTCTTACTGGCACAACTATTACACGCACAGGATTCGGCCACCATTCGTCATGTACGTTTCAACCGTTTTCAAAGATCGCACCTAAGCTAACCGCATTATCCATTTTTAGGTGACGACTAGTCTAAAAGAACAGTATTACACCACGCCTAATTGTGTACCTGCACTTGCAGAAATCTTGACACGATCAACTCAACCCCACGTTCGACAACTTGCTGCTGTTGAATTACGAAAGTGTGTTTCTCGATGGTGGCAATGGGTACAGGAACCATTGAAAGTCCAAATCCGTGAAAGTCTACTGAATATAGTGCTAACAGAACCAAAGTAAGTCGTACAGCACCTTCCTCCCAGCTGCTAAAATCCTCGGTAACAGAAAGTTGATTTGGCATGCAGCTGTACGCGTTATACTATCAATAGTATCCACCGATCTGTATGAAAAAAGGCGGCCGGAACTGTCCGAATTCTTGCGAAAGTTTCTACGAAGCAATGTCGCTCGTGAGCGTGAGGCTGCTGTTTACTGCATCTACCTACTATTGGACGTGATCACGCACGATGTTTTAGAAAATATGTGTTCATTATATGAGTTATTGGAGTCCCTGGTTGCAGACCCTGAAAGTACAGTGATCAGGGTGATAACAGTAATGTAAGGCAACGGTGATCGGAAGTACACGTCGGACTTAGGAACCACATATCAGGATTCTCGGAAAACTTGGAGAGACCATTGAGAAAGGCGATCGGAAAAACATCGTATGCTCCCGACCTTGTTGTCTTGCGTTTCCTTATTTTATCTTTTCTAGGAAGCATTTCAAAGAAAAATCCTAGCCATGGTCAACGTTCTTGAACAGTGCATACGAGAAAATGATGAAGAAAATGCAAATCACATTTTTCAAGTCTTTGATACCTTGCTACAGCTGGTAAATACTGTCCTGTTGGAATTATGCAAGATATACTGACCATCCTTCTCTCTGGATAGGATACACCGTTGCTCTCTAGGTTTTTAGAAGATTTGATCCGCTATTTTCTACATACGGGTGCTAACCAGAATTTGGACGCATCATTACGTGTGATGGCTCTGAATGTACTTGCCTCGATTGTCATCTAGTATGTGCATAAGCACCCACCCATGTTCAACTCATTTATTCCCTTACAGTAAGAGACGAGAGGTCAGACGTCTCAACATTGTTCAGTTAATGATCGAAGGCCTGATCCCTATGACAGCTGTAGAGCAGTGGGATTATTCGGACGCGGATGATGATTTACCAGCTCATGTATGTACCTCCGACCTACTGGAACCAGCAGCAAAAGCTCGCCTTGCACAGCTAAAGTGGGAATCATTGTTTGTTTAGTCGGCATACAGAGTACTCAACGGCCTTTCTACGGATATATCACCAAAACAAGTATACGCCGCCACAATGCCTTTTGTCGGGTCCTACATACAAAATCCTGATGTATACCACAGAAAGAGCGCAATGATGGCACTTTCTGTCATTATAGAAGGCTGCATCGATGATGTACGCCCTAATTTGGACGAAATCCTAAATCTTGTCTGTCAAGGCTTACAAGACCAACAAATTACTGTTTGTCGTGCAGCCTGCACTGCGCTAAGCGTGCTTACCGAGAACTTTCCAAAACATGTTACGGACCATCACCGCATCCTTCTCCCTCCTGTGCTTCACTTGATGAAAGATACAAACGTCACTGTCACAAAAAGTGCATGTCTTACAGTGGATAACATACTTTGCGATTTGAAAGAAGGCGTAGCAGACTATGTAGCAACGCTGATGGAACAGCTATCGTTTTTATTGGATCATGCACCCCAACCCATCATGAACATAGTGGTAGCGACTCTTGGCAACACTGCACGTGCAGCAGGAAAAGCTTTCCAACCCTATTTTGCCTCCGTTTGGTTACGTTTACGTCCTTTCTTGACCTTGAAGAAAGACTCGGACGGAACAAAACTCTGTTGTGCCACAATAGATGCACTACGTGCCATCATCGGTGTCATCGGCCCAGATATGTTCCGCCCCTATTCTCAAGATATGATGAATCTTGTTCTTGAGCAGACTCGTACACCATGCTCTTCTGAACGTGAAGCATCGTATCTGTTTTTAGGTGCTGCAGCACGCGTCCTTGGAGAAGAATTTGCGCCGTACCTTCCGACGGTTATTGCTATCCTTTTCGGTTCTTGCAGATCAGAAGAGGAGCATGATCAGCACAGTTTGGAAAAAACAATGGACTTTTCGGCTGCTTATAGCTCAAGAGATGAAGAAGAGCCAATGACACTTAACTTCAATTTTCCCTTGGCGATTGAGAAACAGCTGGCGGTGGAAACAATAGCAAAATTATTCCGATATCTCCAAGCCCACTTCTTACCCTACTTAGAAGAATCAGTCAACGAACTCCTGAAACTGTCATGTCATGTCATCGATAGTGTACGCAGAGCCGTAGTGATGACCTTATTCTCATTTATCAAAACGTGTCATGCTTTGTCCAATGAAAATCATTGGGAACCCGGTTTGACAGCACATCGACATCATACCCACAATGAACTGCACAGGCTGATAACAATGATCATGCCAACTATGACCTCTTGCTGGAGATACGAGGATGACAAGAAGATCGTCATTCAAATATGCAGGGAGTTAGCGGGGACACTCGACAAAGTTGGTCCATGCGTTATCGTCGATGGTAATTGCACCTTGATTCGAAAGGATGAAACAAGTGTTGGTTGACTTTCTTGGATAGATCTCGATAAAATTGCTCATATTCTTGTGGATATCTTTGAGAAAAAACTGGCATGCCTGGATGCTTATGACGAAGACGAGGATGAAGACGAAGATGATTTCTCAAGCGATGAGTCGATTGATTCTGATTCAAGATTGGTCGGAGCTGCAGCTCATGTTGTCAGCAGGCTGGCGACAGCCATCGGTCCAGAATTCTCTCCTTATTTTGCGCAATTCTTACCACTTCTTGTCACCTACTGTGTAACGTGCTACTTTCAAATAATCTGAGGCATTGACCGTTTTATTAGGAGGAAGAAAATCCATTGATTGAACGCATAAATGCCCTCCAATGCCTTAGTCGATGTATTACCAGTATCAATTCAGTGTTACCCTCTCAAACCGATTGTTTACTACCGCTTTTTCTGCACGCATGTAATGACCCAGTACCAGCCATCCGAGAGAACGGTGCATTTGGATTAGGCATCTTGGCAACATATACCCAGATTGATCTCAGTTTGTACGTCATTTACCAAACGGCGGAGGCGAAGTTTGCTGACTGTTTCTGAATTAGACGGTACCCAGAGATACTTACAGCGTTGCACCCTATCATTCGCGACGTATCGTCTCATCGAACAGAAGTCGACTACGCTCTAGGCGCCGTTGCCCGACTTATTCTGGCTCACCCGCAGTCTGTACCACTAGACTACGTGTTACCAGTATTCATTCATGCCCTACCCATTGAAATCAACTACCACGAAAACGAGGTCATCTTTGATTGCCTTTTCAAACTCGTCCATACACATCCAATCGTATGTCTAGCCATCATCCATAGTATCTGTACATTGACAGACTATTGTTTTCTAGGTCTTTGCACAACTTCCTCAGCTTTGCCAAGTCTTTACAAAAGTCCTAAGCGATGAGAAACAGCTTCAGCCTTCCACGCGTGCACAGCTGATTGAACTGATACGCGCGTTAAACGCACAGCTTCCAGAGCTGAACTTGAAATCCAGCGAATTGGCTCCTTTCTTGTAAAGATGCTTTTATGCATTGTGTCCATAAGTGTATTCCCTAATGGATTCTATTGACTACAGATGCAGACAAACTACTCAAGCTAACAAAAATAAAAACGTGCAGGATTGTACCATAGCTTAAAAATTGAAAGAAAAAGAAGCGCATACCGTTATTTAATGCAGTTTTGTCATGATTTAGTTTACCTTTTTTTTGGGGAGGCTTTTCTTCGTTCGCTCTTTTTCGTTTCTTGGATGAAGTATCTTCGATCGTCGCTCTCGTCCGTCTGCCGAGGATTTTTTCTACAAAATCACAGATTAATCGTCTTTTACATTCCCTATTAACGGTACTCAACTAACTGTCTTTTTCTTTCACAGCTGAGGAAGTTGGAGAGGTTGACAACCATTTGGCTTTGGTTTTCAATGCACGTGCGGATGTAGTTGCGGGAAGTTAAGACAAATTCGTCGTACAAGGCCCATTCTGGTTTATGATCTAAGCAGCTTGAGGGGTGTACCCGCCTCCACCAACAGCTCCGAACACTCTGGCCTGTCGTATGTACAGTACTATTCTCGCTGAACTCGATGCACACCAGCAACCGGGATTAGATTTAAAACAATACCGTGATCCAGATCCAGGACAAGCCCTCCTCCAATGGCTCGATCCCCCTTCCCTTGGACCAGGCTAGGCACGCCAAAACTGACACCTTCTTTTTTTCTTTTTTCTTTTTCTCTGTATCTTTATCTTTTATTCAATTCTATCATTAATCATTCTGTTCGTTTTACTTTACTCCCCTGACCATTTCCCTGTCTCATCCGCGGGATTTTTCCTTTTTGAACCGTCTCAAATAGATACACTCACTGGTAAAAAATCCAGACTCAGTTGAATAAACTCCGAACATGAAGTTGATTTATGCACATCTTTTACATTGGCTACGCTTCGGAATTTTATATATAAGCAACGTTGTAAATCAAGAAACAAAAGGACATGCACATGAACATCGTTTATTGTGATTTTTATGAACATTCAATACCTTATGTAGCCACCACGAGCCTCTATGACTGCCCTGCAGCAATAGGCCATAGAAGCCGCTAGGTTCTGGCACACCGTTTGGGAAATCAAGATCCATTCGCTCAATAACTCAGTCTCAAGTTGACTTGGTTTTATTATTAGTGCCTATACTTTGTCAAACGACGCTCAAGTTCATTCCCAAGATGCTCAATTGGATCAAGGTCAGGGCTTTGAGCTGGCCAGTATGGCATAATGGAGATGCCATTCTTGTTCTTCCACTGACGTGCAAGCGAACAGGCATGACATCTTGCACCTTCTTCCTGAACGATATAGTCCTTCTTTTTGATTTTCTTCAAGAAAGGGCCAATTTCTTTTCAAAAATCTTAACGTACAGTATGCTTCTCCGTTCATTGTTCCTTCTACTTCAGCAACTGCTCCAACTCCGCCAGCACTGAAACAGCCCCATATCATATCTGCCAACTTAGTTCGATGAACAGGCAATGTGAGAAAACCCCAAGATTGTGCACCGCCTTGCTGAATGTACGATATTATACTTGGAGGCATGTCTCGGAGGAAGTGACGTGATGAACCTTCAGGGTAGTACGCGGATTGCGCCTGATGCAAAGCTTGATTGCGTGCTCCAATCGCTTTGTTATCTTCTTTGGTCTTCCTTTTCTCGGCCTAGATGCTGCTGTGCCAGTTTTACGAATGTTTTTCTATAGTACGCTGAACGGTTGATCGTGACAACCCCTGAGATTTTGCAATTTCGCCATGAGACATTCCAGCTTGTTCTATGCCATAGATCATCGAACGCTGTTGTTCCGACAACTCAGTTCTGGGCTTTCTGAGCTTTCTATCAGTATTAGAAATATCGGTAATCATTGCAGAGAAAGTTTATTGAGAAAAAAGTGTTGACTCTGGGAGTTTACGCAACTGAATCTAGACCTTTTACCTGTAAATGTATGCCTGTCCCAGATGCTGTGTTCAAATTGAGACGTTAAATAAAGAGAGTTTCGTCGGGCACTCCCCTCAGGCACTCCTTCCCGCCAAATCAAGTGCCCAAGAGTGGGGTTTTTCGGAAGAAGTGAACGAGCATAAATCTCATCTAAAACCTTCTTGAGAAAATTGTTACTTCAGTGTGATAAATTGGTTTGATGTAACCCTGATTGTATAATGCGTTGGCATAGCTGTACTGCTACTCTTTCGGATCTCCTTCATGGCATATTGATCTTTTGGTTATTCAAACAGTTACACCTCTCGCGTATTCCTGGATAGTAAACGCTCTCACACTTGGACATTCCTACCCTCGGACACTTTTAGCCTGTGTTTCATTATTGCAGCTTGACGAAAATGTTGAAGTAAGAGTGCCCGAGGGGAGTGCCTGACGAAATTCCCTAAATAAAACAACACAGTAGATCATCCAAGAATAATGCTTCAATGCCTTCGAATGATCGCAAGTCACACAGATGCGTCATCAGCTGTTGCTATACAAAATCTTTTCCTGACCATTTGTTTCAAGTTGAGCTTGCTTGCATTTGGGGTCTCGGTCCTGCATCGTGAAGCTCGGGAAGTATATGGGAGTGTAAACTTCACTAGGGCTTCCCTCTCAGCTTCGTAAAAAGCGATGTATGACCAGGCCATCAGGGTTACTGTTTAAACTGTCTTATGACACCAGTGGGGATGGGGGACTTGCCTTTCCGCCTTGAACCAAATCGCATCGCTAAGCTCATGAAGTTCAAATAGCAGTCGATGCTGCGTAGGTAACTGATGATGTATATATATATATATATATACATACACATGTAGTTAAATTTAACTTATGAAGCTAATGAGCGAAAACTAGTCTCCAAAACGAACCTTACATTGTTGCGCCATCTCACCGTCTTGTCATGTCACTATACTGTCTAAAAGGTGAGGGCATGGATAAACCAGCTTAAAGGCTTGGTTTCATTGGCCCAATAGAGCAGAAGAGCGAAAAAAACATACGCACTACGCGATGACATTTATCAAGACTTGTTTACACACATGTGATGGAGAAGAGGAATACCCCATGAATGAATCAAGTGTCTGGTGGCTCTCAACAGGATTCGTAACATCCGATTACTTGTTGTTCAAATGGATATGTCCGGTGGATACTGCATTGTTGCCTGAAACTTCTTAAAATACCATCGAATAAACATAACGTTCAGATTATAGAATCCTACCTGCTTGTCTTTCTCTAGATTGTGTTAGGAACGACACAATCTAGATTTCGCCTGCCGTCTCATGTGATTTTTTTTTTTGGCTAAACACAATTTAGACATGTTACAACTTTTTAGTAGTTTTTTCGTGTCGTGTCTGAAGATAAGCAGAGGCTATACCCAATAAATTGTTATTGTTGAATACATGTACTGGGTTTTTCCGTTGCACTGGCGGCCCCCCGGTGCTTTTTTGACGCTCCAGCAAAACTTTTATTGGCGTGGCCTTTCTGTTCTACTTAACCCTCATAACCAAAACGTGTTGGCGCTTAAGTGTATTCCCTAATGGATTCTATTGACTACAGATGTAGACAAACTACTCAAACTAATAAAAATAAAAATGTTGCAGGATTGTACCATAGCTTAAAAAATGAAAGAAATAGAAGCGCATGCTGTTATTTAATGCAGTTTTGTCATGATTTAGATTATCTTCTTTTTCTTGGCTTTTCTTCGTCCGTTCCTTTTCGTTTCTTGGATGAAGTATCTTCGATCGTCGCTCTCGTCCGTCTGCCGAGGATTTTTTCTACAAAAGCACAGATTAATCGCCTTTTACATTCCGTATTAAAGGTACTAACCTAACTGTCTCTTTCCTTCACAGTTTGGGAAGTTGGAGAGGTCGTAATACTGAGGTGCAATGTCTAATAACCATTCGGCCTTGATTTCGATGCACGTGCGGATGTAGTTGCGAGAGGTTAAGACAAATTCGTTGTACAAGGCCCATTCTGGTTTATGATCTAAGCAGCTTGAGGGATGTAGCTGAACAACTTGGTTGTCCTTGACCGTGAGGTAATGACCAGTTCGTTCAAGATGTGCAACCTGCATAAAGTAGCCGGCGGTAATTGCTCGACGGATATTACTGTAGTATGATTTGTCCTCGAAGGGTGTAGATACAAGATCCAGATCGTGGGTTTCCATTACTCGTTTCAACTGGTTTCTCACATTGTCTGCTGACTTGAGCGATCGATGGTTCAAGAAGTTCTCCCAGCACCACTGTGAATCTTCATGGTTGGTCTTATAGGCATGATATGCGTTTAGTAGTGTCAGATGGTCACCATCAGCGTGAGCAAAGTTTGCCTTGGCTTCATCCGCCAGCTTACGAGCATTGTTGGGTCTCAAAAAGATCTGTGGCACTACATCATTTGGATGTTAGTTTCTCCCATCTTGATTGGTAAATGCAGTGCGTACCTGACAACAATGCTGCAATCGACAGGATCTCGTTTGAACAGCAGAATTTCGGGCTCTGAATAAGCATCTTTGCAAGCTGAGGATCAAGAGGGAATGCAGACATAATTTCGCCGATAGGTGTAAGCTCACCGTCGTCATCTAATGCTTCTAGGTAGTTCAACAATTCAAGTGCACGCATCAATGTTTCTGGAGCAGGTGGATCCATGAAATCGAAGTGAACAAGATCGTCGATGCCAAGTTTCTTGAGCTGTAAGACAACACTGCCCAAATTACTTCTCAAGATTTCAGGATAGGTCTGTTCAATCAACTCCTTATTAAAGGCGCTTTCGGTATACAATCGGAAGGCCTTTCCAGGTCTCGTACGTCCAGCTCTTCCTGCACGCTGTTGCGCAGATGCTTTGGAAATAGGTGAAACAAGCAAAGATTCAACACGGATACGAGGGTTGTACACCTTTTGCTTAGCAAAACCGGGATCGACAACGTAAACAATACCGTCGATGGTGAGTGATGTTTCGGCAATGTTAGTGGATACAACAATTTTGCGTCCTGCGGGACCACCAGGGGTTCGTGGTGGTGGTGCGGCATCGAAAATTCTCTGCTGGGCACTGGGAGGCAGAGTGGAGTAGAGGGGAACGACTTTGAGCGGACCGGCGCCTTGGCGGATAAGCACGTCGCCCTCTGCTACGATCTTGCCCACAGCGTTTTCAATCTCTTCCTCACCCGTCAAGAACAACAGAATATCACCCTCTGGCTCGCTTGCGTGAATCTGAAGAACGGTACGAATAGCGGCTTCCAGGTAGTCTCGCTCAGGCTCGGGAGTGTAGTAAATTTCGACAGGGAAAGTTCGTCCCGGCACACTCAGCAATGGTGCGTTATCAAAGTACTTTTGGAATTTTCCAGCATCAAGCGTAGCGGACATGACAATGACTTGCAAGTCTTTACGTGTTTTGCAGATCTGAATAAATCATACCATTAGGACCGCATGCTCTCTCTTATTCACAAGTCGCTTATTTACCTCCTTCAACAAGCCCATCAAAATATCGGTGTTCAGTGTACGTTCGTGAGCCTCATCAAGAATGATAGCCGAGTATCGATTCAATTTGGGATCTGACATGGCCTCACGCAACAACATACCATCCGTCATGTATTTCAAGAAGGTGTTCGGGCTAGTGTTGTCCTCAAAACGAATGTTATAACCGACTTCCTGACCCAATTTCACATCCATTTCATCCGCTACACGCTGGGCCACGGACATGGCTGCCACTCGACGAGGCTGGGTACAGGCAATCTGCTTTCCCCTAAGATGCGGCAACTCATCGTAGGCCAAGAATTGAGGAATCCTACAAATATATGTTAGCTATTCCTAATATCCAACAGATCATTCAAAACGTACTGAGTTGTCTTGCCAGAACCTGTCTCACCCACAAGGACAACAAACTGATTGTTGTGGACCATCTCCAAAAACTCGGCTCTCTGTGCATGTACAGGAAGCTTTCTTCTGCCTTCCAAGATTTTCTGGTACTTTGCAGAGAAAGGAAGGTTGGTAAAAGGATTGTGGGTGCCATTCTCCAACTTTTCAGCCTGCTCGGCAGTTGTTTTTCTTGGGATCAGGCCATGGAAGGATCCTTTTGCAGTGTCATCGCCACCGATTTTGCGCTGCGATGGAGGCAAATGGGCCAAGTAAGGATTCTCGCCTGCTTTACTCATGACAAGGAGTTAATCGATGATGCACACAACGAGGAAAAAAAAAAAATTCGTTCTCGCGTACCAAGATTTTGACAGTGACTGTTACGAGCGCACTGCGCTGGAGATGAATTTCCGCAGTGGGGATGTGAAATCCCGATCAGGACTGTCGCAATAAGCCGATCTCGCGTTCATGGGCAGTAAGATCCTTGCTAATTGGAAAATGCATGGTCAGGCCTTTGTTTTTATTGGCTTCCATGGGTATCGGATATGATTAAGTATCAATTTCTTTTTGGAATCCCTATCTTGAATACTACTATGAGGCATTTGGAGCAGCCGTGCCAGAGACCATGCTCCGTAGATCTCATCGTGCACCATTCAACTTACCTTTCTTCCAGTGGGTTTGATACGAATAGAAGGATGAAGCCCTGATATATCCCAGAATTCACGGCTGCCTCGTCCGTTTCCAGGATGCCATCCGTGCCGACCTCCTGGACATGAGATAAGTATGGAAGGCTTATCTTCCTATTGTTCTCTCACCTGACCACCGTTTCTGGTTTGAAGTCCATCTGGAGGACCAAGGTCACAGCCCTGGAGTTTCGCCAAGTCTGCGCTTATCTGGGACTTTGCTGTCCAAGATGCCGGACGATTATCAAACCTCACGGGTGAGCTCATGGCCATCCGGATGCGCATATCAGAGTCTGTTCCTGTATTCGTGGCTCGGTTCGAACGTTTGTGCCGTGAGGCACGTGCTCCTGACAACCTAATAATGGTGAACCGCTTCCTCGGTGCTCCGCTTCCTGATCTGGCCAATCTTGTGGATACTGCCCGTGCCAGTGTGCCGACAAAAACAACATGTTCAACATGTCGCTTCGCTTGTTTTATCCCTGGAGGATCGGGTACTCCACCACAAATCCTGCTTGTGTCCAGAGTATGTTTCCTCTGTAAATAGATTAGGGTATACATAGATTGTCTGAGAATGTTAAATCGGGGATAAGTGAAGGGGGATTTACTTATTACAAATAAACTGTCTGTTGCGACGGAAGAACCGTCTGTCATTCTTTTGAAGCCTTTGACTTGCATGGCAAGATCGAGATTTGCATTGGCAATGACATCAAACGTTATTTTGGTATTCGGCTCAAAGGTCTTCCTGCTTGCAGGAACCGTGCTGATACTCTGTTCCCTCTATCTCCATCCATTGATATACAGCAACCCCCGCAGATTCTTTCAACTTGCGTCCTCTCGTTAAAGGCATAGATACCTCCAAACCACGATTAAATCCTTACTCGTTTGTGCATCACGATCAAAATAGGTATTACTTATAGCGGACTCTCGCTTAAACTACATTTAAATCAACACTATATTCAATGTTCGAAATGTAGACCGTCTCACTATGTTATGGACGATGATAGCGACACTAGCTCAAAAAGAATATGACAAAGATGAAGATAAATCTTCTTTTGCTCACGGTTGCATTAGCAGACTATCAAGGAAGCATTTGTCAAAATAAAGCTGCCATAGACATCCTCGTATGTGACAACACCGAACTACGGATGATGCTTGCCTTTCGTTCCACCCAGCAGTAATAGTTCAATTCCTTTTCTGCAAGTCTTCTTCCATAACTCACTCACTAACTACCAATACACACGGTTTGATGTACATTTCTCATCTATACCACTCAAAGGTGAACATTGCTGCCCAGACAGTGCTGAAGGAAGCGCTGCTAGCTAAACCAATACAAGATAACGATATCTAGAATGATCGTACTATAGACAATAATATGCTACTGAACGTGTTCTCCAAACAAATTTTTCGAATAGCAAAAAAATGAAATCAGGATGCCAAAAATATCTGAGTAGAACTTTATTTTGCTATAGAGGACCAAGAGGGAATGAACAGGGAGAGAGAGAAAAATCTGTGGTATGTAAACCATGTCTAGTTCCCCCGCTCTGTAGGATCGGATACTGCTACAATATGGATTGTTCTTTTCTCCAATCAGGATATAAAGGCATGGTAGAATTGTACAAGCAAAAAATATATGGAAATGTGAAATATAGAGTATTAACGTGGGGGAAGATACGATCTACATACAGGGCATTGAAGTTTGATATTCATCCACTGTGACACTTTGTTAGATACTTTATTTCGATATCACACAACGCCTTACCGTTTCCAGGCAACTTGTATGAAACTTATGATGGCATGGAGTGACCATATATAACCTTCTGTCCCAATGATGTAACGGTATATGTGTTGTCGAGGGTGTAGCTATAGGAAGCATGCAGATCGGACAGTCCTGATTCGGCCGTATAGAAGCAGATTCATCTCTATGGTCACCTTGCGTTGCTTCCTCATCTTGCGGGAGTAGGGCTGGATGATAGTTATATGTTTGTGGCAGGTACTAAAAAATGTCCTCTGTTATTACGAGTACCAAGCGGATAGCTGTAACTTACCCGTTCTGGTACAAAAAACCGTGGCCCTAGAAGATCTTGTAAAAAGAGAATGACGACTTGCAAGGCAACATAAGCAACGAGAACCCAGATCCAGCGCGTGGTTTCTCTTGATAGTATGTTGTAAGGACAAGCACAAAAATCTGTTATAAGCATTTGATTAGTACTTTCAATATCCTGCAAACATTCTTACATAAAGGGATAACCAAACGGGTGACGCTCATGCCGATGATGTACCGAGGACTCAATGAGCGTCTACATCCTCTTGATACATTTCTCACAATTTGAGGAACCCAGAAAGAGAAGAAGAAGAATCCCAAGACACCAATGATAAGGTTCTGTACAAAGGCAGACCGTGTCGCAGTTTGATAGAACAAAAAAAGCCCAAACAACAGCATGGCATCTAGTAGTAGATAAAAGTATTAACTTAATTATAAATATACTGTACCAAAACTTACAGAGCCTGTAGTAGAGAATACTAACATCTCGTTGTGAGCTTGTTGGCACGGCATTCGTTTGTGTTGCAACCGGCAAGATGTTTTCAGTACTGGTTTCAGTATTGGTGTCTGTACCATTTCCGGCGTTGGTAGCATTGCTTGTTCCAACGTTGTTCCCCGTCTGGCGCGCATTTGCTTGTACTCTGCTTGCTATTGCCGCTTCTGGGCGTTGGATTCTCCAAACAAGAAGGAGATATCGCATTCCAAATATAGAGACTAGCACGAAGCTGAAAAAGGCGGCTGCAGCAAAAGGGATGAAAACGGTACTGATTACCACGCCTGTTGTCAAATGTAAAAGGCAGAGGTAACCATCCATCATGGCTTGCATGGCAATCGTCCAATAGGACACATTGGATACACTCTGTTAAATGTCAAAACGTAATTCTCATCTATAAAATAAATAATTACCGATGGCGTTGGGGTGGATTCCATCTGATGGATCAAGGTAAATATTTGGATAACAGCGATAACCGTTGCCATGCCAGCGTACGAAACAGCCTTGCTATAGTATTTTTCAATCTTTATACCTTTGGCTCCCTTGATCGTCATAGCAAGAGCACAATTGGGTGAAAACATGATACTCGATAGCAGTAGTGGTGGAGGACGAATTGTTGTAATGCCCTGAGGATTTTCTAGTTCTGAAATGGAAATCAGCGGGTCAGTTGTATGTAAGGGAATGGTTACCCTTTTCGTATTCTAGCAAATGCGACATTCTGATATGCTGCGGTACAGGATGCAACTGTGCTACCATTTGGAAGGAACAACCAAATGGGACGGACAACGGACGGTCTAGATAAATAGATAAATGAAATTATGTGCCTGTTCTCGTCGACTAACCAACGCCCTACCACCATCATCTACTGTTTGCTGTCCTCCCCATGTTGCTAGTCGCTCATACTCCTCAATTTGTTTATCAATTTGCTCAGTAATAGCACTATTAGCTTCCATCATTGTCTGATTACTAGGAAGCATATGAAGTAGATCTTCCAATGGGAGCGGTACACTATCATTCATGTCGCTTAGCCATCTGTAATGGACAAGCGCGTGGAAGTAATTACCCATCCGGAACGCCCATAAGGTAAATCGTGCCATTACTCAAGAAATGGACGCCTTCTGCCAGCAGCAAGGCGCCGTAATCGCTTTTCTCCGCATCTTTGAGACGCATATACCCCTGAAAGTCATTGTTAAGAAGACTTTCTTAAACCAATTGTGTAGCAAAAGATCACCTCAACAAAATTCAGGTTTTCGTTCTTTGTTGCTGTTGATTTTAAATGCAACATAAACGAGCCGATACCGTCAAAGTGAAAGCTTCCACGAGCTTCTTCTTGGGTCGTTTTATTCGAGCGGTCCGACTCTTCTAGTTCAACGTCTTTGCTTTCCCACTCACCTAATAACAATTGTTGTTTGAGTACTAAAGGATCGGATGACAATCTCGACCTCTGAATACTCCAGTAATATTGCGATAGAAATGGGAGGGAACGTTGCGTTGACCGATCGCTGTGATTTCTTCAATTTGAGATGCAACTGGAGACGGGAAAGGCTGAATGGATCGATATCAGTGGTCTGAAGGCTTGAAGAGGTGACTTACATGCGTCACATTAACTCCAAAGGTGACATTATGAAGTACTTCTTTTTCATGTTGTAATGACTTTAGAACATCCTCTATGCTGGGCCTCCCTCCTCGGGTTGTCTCGTCATCTGAGAAATTAAGAAACAATAGAGACAATAAGAAAAGAAGCATATAGAAGCTGGATCTATTCATGGCTTGGCGTTGTAAGAGTTGTTGCTGGGCATTCTGTGTGTTATCCATGGAGCGCACTGTTCGAAATATTGACTGAACAATGTCACACCAGTTAACAAGAGGAGTCACTGATTCCGCAATCGGACCAACTTTCAAAATCTTCACAATGACATAGCGTTTAAACGAAAAATGACAGTGTGTACAGTAAAATTGAAAAAAGTGTAAAACAAAAATTGGAAAAAGTTTCTAGAATTGAGCATAAAGAAAAGGAATCATTCACATATCCAAAGGGAAACCATTTTAGAAAAAGAAGCGGTGATCAAGAAAAATAACTGGCATATCATCCACTTGTTCTCACCACCAGACTTACATGGTGAGAATCGCACGAGCCTTTGCTACTAGTACAATGCGAAGATAATACTGGACGAGAGTTCACGTTATGTTGAACACCATAATCCCCGTAGAACAATAGGAAATCAGTATTATTTCAACAGTGCATGCCATTTTCTCAGAAAAGATTGAAGTGAAAATAAAAGAGGAATGAGAGAGATGTGGTAGAAAAGAGTTCGAACCATTATGGTTGATGAAAAGAAAGAAAACATTCTAACCTTTCTGGATTCTCGCTGTCATTAGAACGTGTTGTTGCAAAATCGCGGCACAGTAGGATTAAAAAACGGAATAGATGTGTTGTAGAGAATTCTCCAGAAGGAAGGTATGTGCTTCATACGATATTTCTTTATGGAATTCCTGACCAATGTTTGTTTGCTCTACACTGCAGATTACACGTTACCGAAAGCGGAAACAAATTCTCTTACTTATTTTCGGAAACACTATGTTAGGAAAAAATAGTGATACGAAAAGGGAAAGTGGTAGCATAGGGAAAAGTATTGACAAAATGGAGTGAAAGAAAAATGGAGTTGGTAATAGTAACAGTTGAAGAATACTGCACAACACCAGGTACGTTTCCGGTGAACAGTTTAGATGACAATGTAAGGCTATCTAAGCTATTAGAATATACAATAGTGTTATAGTATACATTGATTACAAGTTAAACGGTGGTATTATTTGTGCAACTTTGTGTCGGCGTGATAAAAAACTTGCGGGTGTCTACAAAAGTGCTATGGATCCTCGGGGATCTGTAAGTACTATTTGGTGGCAATCGATTTTTGATATGTTGATAACATTTTCTCACAGGCGGCTTTATAGGATGGCGCTGAGATAACGGGGTAAAATAGTTATGGCTGTTCTTGTCTGCTACGGTCTTACCCATCCTGTTTACGTCCAGTTGAAGCTGATTTCTCATAGACTTCAGCAACTTCCGATCAACAATATACGATTTGTCGTTGGTTGCTTCTATAGCCCGTTTATCTAAAACTCCCAAACCCGCGTGTTCAGATCTTTTAGCTCTTTGCGAAGTTTCTGCTGTTGTTCTCGAAGGTGTTTTAATTCTTCCTCAATTTTGGCTACTTTCAGCTCGAAGGATCTCAACGCCATTTCTATCATCTGTTGCAGCGGAGGTCCAACTGTTGGATGGGGTGCTTTGACACTCTTTTCGTTTCTCATCGTATTTGGATATCACAACTTCCGTCTCTCCGTGATTAAAGTACCATCCAGAATCACGACACCGTTGTTCGATATGCTTATTTGGTTGCGGAAAGATAAACCATACTTTTTACTCGTATCATTGACCGCATATTTGTCGAGAAATGAAAAAAAAAAAAAAAAATTGCTCGCTTCCTTGTCCTGACGGGCCGTTGAAACGGAGGGGACTTGGTTACTGTCCTCGCCTTTGACGGAGAATTTTCCGGTTTTCGAAAAGTAAAGCCCATACATCGCCGCTGCGTCCAGCTTTCATCCAGTAAAAATATCCACACCATTAGAAAGAGAAGAGTATGATAATAATAATAAAAAAAGAAAGGTTGATATTTGGAAGTCTATGAAGTGATTTATTGACAACATCATGTTCAGGGTGTTAATCATGATGTTTTCGATCTTACAAATGAACTACACGCACTATAACGTTTTTTATAACCTTTCCCTTCCCATAAATAAAACAGCACTTATTATTTTTCCAGTTTCACGTACTTATGTTTTAACATTTTTAAATCCATTTTGATATTTTCGTTTGCGAGAGAGGATGTTCCCAATTCATGTAGGCATACCTGGCCCGTCGCTCCAAAGTGTTAGGTGATACACAAACATCTCTGGTCGTGGTCAAGATGGCTTTGCGCTGGGACCAGTTTCTGTCCAGTAAAGATTCCTAGACAATACTAGAATACATTCAGAGAGAGAAAAAGATGTCCAGAAGAGAAAAAAATTTTCGCTGTCTGAAGTCTGTGATGAATGATGAATGAACGTAATTGTTATCATATGAAACTGTCTTCGCACCTGTCCACTGAAAATATTTTTCACTGCAAGCTACTCTATCTACAGAGAAATCTTAGAAAATACCTTGCTTTATGGAGCAATAAAAGAAGAAAAGTCTACCAGCCTGTTGCTATCAGTGAGATCATGACAAAATTCATGTTCACTGTCTATTGTCTCTTGATTCTTGCAATATCTGCCTGTGATACCCCCATACTTGCAGCTCTGTCTCACTAGTCATGCTAAGCTCCGTTGAACAACAATGACAGACCGTGGATTGTCTTCACCTCTTGGTTTTACTCATTTTGGGTGTATTTGCAAATTTTTGACCAACATCTCAAAAATTCATTTGCATATCATATTGTAACATGAAATTTTTTTTTCTTTCAGCGATTTTCTTTTTCACGAGTTATTCTCGAATATGTGGAGAACAGAAATGACTTAGCGCTTTCTAGAGCTGCTAAAATTCCTAAATGTGGTAAAGTCTATCTGTGTCCCTATCATTGCCGGACACTGAAATCGAGCGACGTTACCTATGCAAAAAAAAAAAAAAAAAATGAGTGACGAGCTTTCGCCAAACTCACCTCTCTTTTCTCCGACCATGGCTGAACACACAGGCGATCTCAATGTTATCGACGCTGAACCTCGACCAGCAGAGGCTGGAAATGTAGGACAAGGCCAGTCATTCAATCCTAATGTCATTTTGAACAACACATTGGATGGTTTTGCGAACTTGGGTTCAAAATTCAACCCTTTTGCCCAAAAGTTAGGCAAGGGTTTAGGCCAAGTTAGACAGGTATGTGACCCTTTGAATTCTTGGTAAATATATAACTGACGCATTGATACAGTATGCACAAGAAAAGCTTGGTACAGCTGAAAATATTACCGAACTTCCTCAAGAATATAAGGATTTGGAGAAGGTTTGCGCCTAAGAAAAAATACCATTGTTCTCATGCATAAATAGCGAATTGATGCTCTTCGCAACTCTCACATCAATTTACTAAGAGTTACGCGCATCTATGGCTCCCCCTCGTATGATTTTCCTATGCAACTTCAGGAATCTTTTCTTGGCATTTCCAATTCAGTGACAAGCCAGCTTCAACACCTGACTCTATCACCTGCTGAACGTGCGCAAGCTGAGTCCCAACATATGCAGGAAGATCAACATCCAAAGTCTCTCTCTCATGCATTGGCTCGAGCTGCAAGTGACGGCGCTGAGAAAATTGGTGTTGAAGAACCGTACGGCACAGCACTATTCAAGGTTGCTACAATTGCAGACAAAGTCGGAGATGCACGTTTGACAATGGATGAAACTATTGTATCCAAGTTCAACAAACCCACGCAGGAAATGTTGAACACAGTGATAGATAAGGCTATGAAAGCACGACAACAGGTTCAATCTGCACGACTATCTCTAGATGCTTGCAAAGCAAAATATCGTTCCTCGCGACCAGAAAGATCTGAAACAGCTCAGTTGGAGGTTGAACGAGCAGAAGACACGTTTGTCACTGCTGTAGAGAATGCAACAGCATTAATGAAAGAAGCTTTGGAGAACGTAGGTAGCAAAAATCTGGATTTAACATACTCAACGATTTGTATTTTTAGCCTCAGCCATACCGTCAGCTTGCTGATCTCGTAGCTGCCCAAGCAGCTTACTTTAAACAAGCATACGAACTTGTTTCTGAGCTTACTCCGGAGTTAGAAGACATCCATGTCATGCAAGAATCGTTACACGAGAGTAACAAGGAGTAAAAAAAGGAACTCCTTTGAATGTCAATGTTTTTATACTACGTAGCTGATATATAGCCTGATTACACTTCGATCATTCCACCTTAGGAAACTTACCAATGTATTAAATAACGTATTGCGTTTAAATCAAAGAAAGTTTCTGGAAGCTGTCGCTGTACCAAGGTTACTAAGAATTTTTACTCTTAACTGAATTACAATACAGGTTTGCAAAAATGAATGTTGCAAAAGGAAAAGAAAAAAAAGGTTGCATGTGTAGGAGACGAAAACTTTTAAAGAAGAGTATTTCATGGCAAACTCCATGGACAAGCCAAGACTCTCAGAAAGCTACTGAAAATGGCCGAGTCCCATGAAGGCTTAATTATAGTCAATATTGGAGAGGCATTCATTCACGAGTGAGGTATGTAGTACGTATAGTCGCCAAGACATGGGAAACGCAGGGATCGACGATTCGAAACTGCATGGCGTAGTAGTCTGTAATAACTGCTCACGCGTTTGGCAAAGAGATATCACCGCTGCTCGAAACATTCATACCTTGGCAATGCTGTCCATTCTGGCCGGCCATACACAAAACTCATTTCCACATGTCCTATCTGGGAAGATTGAAAATCAAATAAAATAATCCGAGCGATAGAGGATCAAGACGCTTAGACAAAGTCATAAGTGTCGGCAAAAAATTCTTGATTGATTTCCTAATACAGTAAATTGACGAAATCGATTTCTCAAGTATTATTGTGGCTCGTCAACGACATTTTTTTGGGGGGAAAACAGCACTCGTATAATTTGTTGTTTTTTGTATTCTAAACCACTATCGAGAGATTATGCGAAGTTTTGTTGTATATCTGGGTTGAAAGAACAATTCACACTTTGTCATCAAGTTTTTGCCAAAAACAGGACAAATCATCACATGCCTTTCGCTTTCTAGCTCCTGCCATTTTCCTCTCGTTATCTATGTACAATGAGTTTGACATCGCAGCCTGTACCTGAAGAGCCGAATCCAGATCTGCCTCCGAGTTCAGAGTCTGACGCCGATGCATCCACTATGCACAGTAAACGAAAGTCTAGCTTAAGTCATGAGAACACAATGCCCGCTACAGAACTCATGGACTCAAAGAGGCCACGGTCTGCATCCACAGATAGCCATACTTCTTGGTTCCGGCGGTTGACATTTACACAAAGCGCTAGCACTGAAACGAGGGCAAGCGCGGAAAATAATGACGTGCCAAACCAGACACAAGACGCCAACCACGGAAATGACGCTGCCGGTGGTGGTGGTGACAATGATGGTGACAATAATGACAACGGAAAAAAGGGACATTCTGGCGCATCCCCCCATAGAGAACCTTCCCCAGCAGCGCCTACTACTACTACCACTACTACTACTACTACTGCTGCTGCTGCTACTGTTGCTGCTACTGCTACTGTTACAGATACCACTTCGAACAGAGTTTGGTCTTGGCTTGGATACCCTTCAACTAACCCCGCAGAAGCGACCGAGAAACAACCCGCAAATCATAACAGTATGTCTGATTCTCAAGCTTCCAAATCGTATTGGAAATACTTTTTTGCAAATAATAATACCTCGAACACCGAAGATTCGGTGATTGTAGATCCACAATCATCTGCTATGAACGAAGAAATTCAGGAGCAGGATGAACAAGTAAAAGAAGAAGCTGACAGATCGTTGAGTCCTCCTCTGCCCCACAGTAAAAACGTCGTTCTACCAACATTTCAATCGCAATTCACGCCAACACCTCCATCGCCATCCACCACCTTGCTCACAAAGGCACTTCAAAAGATTAATGCCATGTTTACGCAAGCAAAGCCGGATGAAAGCGACCCTCGCTGGCAAAGAAACCAGATCAATGCACGATTTATTAGTGAAATGAAGGCAGCGCCAGAGACAATTGGTGGAAAGAAATTCGTCGTTATTGGTGTTCATGGCTGGTTTCCGACGAAGGTGACAGTAAGACGCACGTTTCACGGATGCTGATACATCTTTCTTTTTTAAATACAAAAAGATTGTGCGTAATGTAGTGGGTGAGCCTACTGGTACATCGACCCGGTTTTGCGAGCAAATGATGGCTGCCGCCAAACGGTATTTCCAGACCGAGCATGATCTGATCATTCCCGATGAAGCAATCACCACCATTCCTCTTCAAGGCGAAGGCAAGGTAGAAGAAAGAGTAACTAAACTCTTTAACAGTATTCTGAATAACCCTTCCTGGGTGGGTGCGTTGACTACGGCCGACATTGTCCTCTGGGCAACACATTCGCAAGGCACACCAGTATCTGCGATCTTGCTGCAACGACTGCTCGATAGAGGATTTATTCATCACAAACGACAGTCAGTATGTCTCCTGGCCATGGCAGGCATATCACACGGTCCATTTCCATATCTGAAGGGGAATTTAATAGTCCGGGTAACGAAATGATCATCTCAAGCAGCTATGCTTAGTTTTGCTAACTCATATGCGTATCACCCGCAATGATCTATTTACCTACATTATCGCAGTATTTTGAGGCTGATGCTGCCCGGGAACTCTTCGAGTTCATGGACTCCAATAGCGACATCTCGCAGAAGTACCGTCAATCCTTGTCGTTTATTTTACGCCACAATGTCAAGACAGTTCTCGTTGGATCGATGGACGATCAAGTCGTACCACTCTATTCTGCGATCATGTCAGGCATAACACATCCAAACGTCCTTCGCGCTGTCCATATCGATGAGCATATCTACTCACCAGACGATTTTTTGATTAACCTCATCACTTTTGCACTGCGTCTGCGCAATGCTGGTCTATCTGACCATGGTCTGCTTACGCATATCAGCGAAGTATTGGCAGGCAGCCTGTACACGCTGGAAGGTGGTCATTCCACCATTTACGAAGAGCCCGACGTTTATATGATTGCCATGCGATATCTCTTTGAGACCATACCCTTTGGTCGACTAACAATGATCAGTAGCGTGGCGACAGCAACGGCGGAATTGGTCGAAGCCAGGTTGGACGCATTTCAAGCACGCGTTCGACTAAATCCATACTATCTTCCTTGGGCTATGCGAGGAATATGTGATGACGCCATGGTCCTAAAAGACAAAGCATTCAGTACAGAACTGGAAAAGCTACTCACTCTTTTCGATCGATGGAATCCTACAAGCACTAAACTCCGTGAAGTCAAATTCCGGCTAGAGCCGTTTAAGGCAAGACTATAAAAAAAAAGGCGGGCTCTCGCTCGTTGATAGAGCTACATAAATTTATTTCTATGCCTCTATATATATATATATAGTGTGAACAAAACGAAAACGATGCCATGTACCCTGTATCCTCGCTCTAATAAGCTTCTATTTAAACGTACTCTAAATGACCCTTGATTGCACCTCCAACACTAACACGATCGATCAAGAACGTATCATGTCCGTACATTGCGTCTAGTTCGTAATAGGTGACCGTTTTGTTTCCGGCTGCTCTCAAACACTCTGCGATTTCCTTTTGCTGCCAAACAGGAAACAGGAGGTCGGTTTGGATACCTAGAACAAGCGTCGGCATCTTAATCTTCGTCATACCCTCCACCAAATCCTGAATGGCAGGGTCTGAGGATAAAGAAGACAATTTTGGCTTCTGGTCATCATGCTCTGCAGAATGAGTACGCCCTTCGAGTGCTGAATGATCCCCCACGACAGATCGACAAATCTCAGCGGTAGCCTGTGGATCAACACTTTGACGTTTTAGAATATGTTCAAGCTTTGGAAGATTGTCCTGTCGCTGTTGCCGGAGTTTATCAGTGGCGGACTTGGACATGTCGAAGATATCCATGGCTTTGGAAATGTACAGCAATGAATTGGGATCGTACTGTAGACAGAACCGTTCGCCCTGATGGTCAAGATACGTTTCGATCAAAAAGTCAGGACATAAAGCTGGTGATTGGTTCTCCTGTGCACGTTTGCGACCAAATCGAAGCTCCCATTCTGGACCTGAACGATAGCTAAAAAAAGGTTTTAGGTAAACTCTTGCATTACTACTTGTTTTCCGACCCTACCTGATTGTAGCAATTTCTCGTGCCAGCTGGCTCATTGGAAACAGATTACAAAACTTTCCTTATGTATGTACTCTAATTTACCTTCATGCCGATATGAGGAGGGATTCCTTTATAATAGAACCCTTTGTTCCAGTTCGGGTCAGCCATCAACACTAAGGACATATATTATCAACATATGGACTCTTGATTGTCCTCTTCTTTTTTTTTTTTTTCCCTTTTTACCTTGTCGCTGCGTATGTCTTAATGCAATAGAATAGGGATGTGATCTTGCGCAGGCTGAAATGCTAATGAGACGATGAATACGCTCTGGATATAACGAGGCTGCCGCGAGTGACTTTAAAGGAAGTAAAGATATATTTCAGAAAATGTGGCAGCCATAGTGATTCTTACCTGCATGCCTCCCATACTACTTCCCACGCTTGCATGAAGCTTTTCAATCCCAAGATGATCCAGTAATAGGAATTGGGCACGGACCATATCGAAAATCGTAATAATCGGAAACCGGGTTGCATACCGTTCTTCATCGGCGGGATCAATCGAGCTTGGACCAGTAGACCCGTAACAGCCACCAATGACATTTGTACATATAACAAAAAACTTGTTGGTATCAATGTGTCGACCTGGGCCGATGAATTCTTCCCACCAGCCAGGTTTCGTATTTTTGGCGTGCGACTTCGCATGTGAGGAAGCCGATAAGCCTGTATGGATCAAGATTGCATTGTCGCGTTTGCTATTCAATGTGCCCCAGGTTTCGTATGCCAGCGTAAGTTGGGGAAGGATACCACCATGATCTAATAGCACCGGATGGGGATATTTAAACGTTTCATAGCCAGTGACGACTTTATCGTAGCTTGGTTCTGGGCCACTGTCCAGCTCCAGTGTACGTGAGTTAAGCTTGTCTATACATGGAAAAGACATGGGTGGATTTGACGAAGTGGAGGTGGGGGAGTCATTCAGTGTACAAGACGCCAGCGCGATCTGCTGCTGTTGTTGCTTTTGGTGTACACCTGCAAGCTCATTAGCAAAACCTGGCGCATGTGACGTGCAGCGTACCTCGAGACGTTATGTATCCTAGCGATCGATACCGCGAGAGGTGCGATCGCCCGGGCAATAACTTCGCATGAGCAAACGTTCGCTTACAAAGATTCATCGTTGTGGGAAAAAAAAGCAAAGAAGCATAATCATTTTATTGTCCGCCATTTTGATCTTAGCGTTTGATTTCTCAGCGAAATGACGCGATGAGAAGCTAATGCGATTTGTTGTCGTCTTCCACACCAAATTGGTCATGCACCTCTTTCAGCGTGGCACCAATACAAGTCGCGTACTATAACATTTTGACATAAGATGAAGCCCTCTGTCTCTTCATAATTACATTTGCAAGCATCATGGAGGCGATATCTTTGATATCGTTATATTCATGTAATAGTTGAATACGTTTTTGCATCACTTTTTTAGCATCGTCTTCGTCCATGCTAGTTGCAATGATGAGTATGTCGATTGTGCGTAAGCAGTAAAGATATACCCCAGATCTGTACACAAATCCTTGTATGTTGTGCGTAACTGTTCTAATTGCTTTGGCGAAATGAGCATTGTGCAATGGATTATTCGCACTTATTTTTACTTCATTTAATTTATCCATGCCGAAAGGTAAAGGAAGAAAGAAATATTTTATTTTTAAAAAAAAATCGGGGAATAGCAAAATAAGTGACGAAATGCTAGATGATTTTTAGATGTGCACGGTATCCACATTCTCTTTTAAAAAGGCATCCCATTCACTCCATGTAACTCCACTTGGAACATGCCATAACGGCAATTCAGAATTAAATGTGGACATATCGAATTGCATATTTGCGGAATCAACGAATGATTGTGTACCCAAGAGGGATGTATCGCCTAAGAGGAGATTATCCGTCAATGGTGCGTCGTGTAGGGTAGGAGGCGTCGGTGTCGGTGTCGGTGCTGACGACGAAACCAATACATCTTGCTCAGTGGAGCCTGAAGTTGATGATGATGGAGGCAGGGCTGTGTTTAGGATGGGAGGTTTACATAGACCAGGTGGTAAGGATGCGAGGTACATATCCTCAGGACGAGTGCTGCTTATTGATTTAGTTTGGCATAGGGTTCCAACATACGTGCTTTCCACGTTTTTGGGGTGTTTTGGGGCCGGTTCACTGGATTCCGACGGAAGGTTACAGGCATCCGTACCGCGTTTCCGTGACCGATCCTCCGGGGTTGGTTCAGGAGCGGTAATCGCATTCACCACGCCGATGTGGAATTTTTCGGACAGCGTTCTCAGGACAATAGTCATTCCACAGGAGCTAAGCTGAGGATCTGTTTCCAGTATCGCGGTACATCGTAACAGGTTCTTCTGGCCTGTTTCCCGAAGGTGAGGATTATTGCCTTTGGCATTGTGTAAGAAAATGATAGCTGCTTGGAAAAGGGAGCTGATAGCCCTCGCTCGTTAGCAAATCATGTTGATTTTGAGGAATACTTACTACATGGCAATGCTCCACGGCAAACATATGAACGTGTAGTTCTTCATACTTTCAATTGTGTTTACAAGCGCCACAGCCGCGGTGGTGCAAGTTCCTAAAGCTCGAAAAGCAAGATCGATATCTTCACTTGTGTCGTTGGAAATGAAAGGCCTGTAGAGTAACAACAGCACACAGTGGTAGCCGATGTTGATAATGCCTGCTGGTACAAAATGTCACATACTGTTTGCTCACTGTTGTGTATGATTTACCTGCTAAAGAAGAGAAATCTTTGACATGCTCAACCAACAGTTCTTTTGGGAGATTTTCTTTCCAATTTCTCAGATTTTTATCCAGGAAATTAACTAAGCCAAAGTTTCGTCGACCAGTATATTTTGTTTTTGGTGAATGCAACCCTAACAGTACTTGGCCAAGTATCTGCGACAAAGTCACTAGGTGCAGAAAGCTTGTATATACAGGCCGCTCTTCTTTTATCGCGGCCTCGGCTTCTAGAATCAACGATGGTACGAAGCTGAAACTGTAAGGTTGACTCTCTCTCATGGCCGTACGATGGGTAGTCATCACTTCATAAACTGAAGGAAGCTCCACATCGAAATCATGATCGATGATCGTGACAGGGCGTCCTAATTCAGCAGATACCTAAAGCAAAACGCGAGGCTAAACAAATGGCGCTTCTCAGCTGAATTAACAACGTACCCAGCGATCCGTAACATAGGCGGCATACCAGATGCGTCGCCGAAGCTCCCTTTCATGCTCTGGGAGACACCATCCTGTGGAGCTCCGGTGAAGTCCGAGCTCTTGTGCCATACGAATGGCCATGCCGCTTGTGAACCAATGAGCAGTATCTTCTTTGTTATGTTCACTGGCTTCAACAAACGTTGTCAGCAGTATTAACACTTGAACGCTGCTGATTTTGGATCGCTTGTATATGATTTCAAGGACTTTTTTTGCCCTTCGACGGAATTCCAGTCGCAACGCCACAAGTTGGTCAGAAGTAAGTTGGGACCCTGTATCGATACAATTGTCTGCTTCGACATTCAAGAAACGAGCACCGATAGAACATATCGCATATAGCAAATACTCATCTGGAGGACTAGGGTTAAGAAAGTAGTACTGTTCCAGAAATGCCATCTTATTGACGACAGGACAAAACGGATGAACGTGTGTAAAATACCTACAGACGTCGTTATAAGCTATTCCATTCTGGAATTGATTGCACTCACCGGTGAATTAAGCTGTCTGCAAGCTCCTGCGTCATATGGGGTATATCTTCAAATGGATCAAACCTTTTGGATAACAAGGTCTGAGCGCTGATTAATGGTGGTTTCTGCATCTCTCGCGTTTTTATGATAATATGCTCGTCTTCTTCCATATTGATTTTTTGAAATATCCATGACGGGTGATTCGGCAGACGGTGTCGTCTGTTTAACTTGAATATCACTTGATCTAGCATATGGAGCCCAGAACTGGAGCCAAGATATCGAGTACGTTCAAAATCGGTGATAGTTAGGGCATTCATGTGCTCGGATAAATTCGATTGATCCTCCCCCGTCTCGATTGGCGGTTGTCCGTCTTCACAACACAGTGAATCTCCGTCTTCCATATTGGTACATTTATATCCTCCGTCGTCGTTTTCTTCCTCTGACTCGTAGGAGCCGTCGCTTTGTCGATCAATGTCTTTGCTCTTTGTCATCATTTCCAGCATTTTCTCCATACGTTTTAACCTTGTCTCTAAAGCTTCGACATACCTAAAAGCTTGCGTTGTTTAGAACTTTTTTTAATTCATAATATGGTGTGAATACCCCGTGGTAGGACCTCGCTTCTTCTGCTCCACTAGAAACTGACAAGTAGTGCCTGCATTTCTACAGGTCGTGCAAGGTTTGCTAACGTTGGCATCGCAGCGAGTTTTCTTTTTCCGACACAGATCGCAGCTTCGTTTAGCTCGAGTGCGTTTTGTACGAGGAATATCGAATGACGTATTGGCAACTAATGCAGTCGAAGGTTTTGGGAGGATCTCAGGGACATTATTCGGTAGGTGCTGTGATGCAGAAGGGCGCATTTGCATGAATCGGGAAGGATCCTCAGGAAGTGGTGTGGAGTGAAAATTGAAATCCATGGAGTCAACTAGGCCATTGGCGGTCCAGATGGCAAAACGAGTGAACTATTTTTTTTTCTTCAAATGGTGTTTTAACATTGGATCTCGGGAGGATTTTATCCGAGGATTTGTTCGGACACATCTTATCAGCAGTCTTCTAAGACATGTTGAAAGTTTTTGTTTTTTTTTGCTGCGGTTCGCATCTAGCATTAAAACCGCGCAAATGACAGAACGGATGATCTTCTAAACGTTCGTTAAGAAATACCAATGCTAGCGTTCTCAATTGCAAGTGAGACAAACCTTCAATCATCATCATGTGTGGCCTGAACTACTACGCCGCGGAGTAACGTTGTGCAGCTGTGCTCAATGCTTTCCTTTTTTCAACGGTAGCCTTAGCGAAAGGATGAGATAATCATAAGAAAATTGAGGCGACTAGCGAGGTATGCATCAATGCAAGACATGTACAATTCTGAGAGACGTTGCACTTGGATAGACTACTACCGCAGCAGATACATGAACCACCTCATCTCTCAGCTGACCCCCAGCTGCATCATTTAAAATTATACCGACGTCTTGCCTCTACACCTACGAGAAAACATCTTGTGCCAAGATTGCTGGCCGCTCGTATCGTTACAGTTGTACCCTTGTTTTAACCTAAAATAGCACTTTTAAGGTTTCCATAGGAGGATCAAAAAAGTAGTAAACAACATTGATCCTGACACAAAGAAAGTAATACTTTTTTGTTTGCAATGAATACAATAACGATAAAAGAAGGAGAAAAACTATACAAATAAAAAAAAAGGGGGAATGTCTACAATGTCGAAATTTTTCTCTAATCTAGACTGGCTCTAAGTGCTGGAAGAATCAACTTATTTCGTTTGCTTAGAAGTTGATCATGAATCACATTCATAGCAGTCAATGCCGATGATTCCTCAATGACACACGATATGTTGATTTCTGAAGCACCCTGGGATATCATTTCTATGTTGACACCTGCTGACGCCAGCGTCGTGAACATCATACCGGATATGCCCACCATGTTCTTCATCTGCTTGCCAACAAGTGAAAGAATAGCCATGTCTTTCAGCACATCCACTCTGCCAATGGGTCTTAGGTCAGCAATAACTCGTTCGAGATCTTTGTCTTGACTGTCGGCTCCTAGTGCCATGGAAACGTGCACCTCTGAGGTCGAGATAAGATCGACAACCACACCATAACGATCAAGCGTCGAAAAGATTTGTGCGAAGAAACCGTGGCTGACGCTCTTTCGATTGGAATGAACGTTCAGTACAATGACATTGTCTTTGATGGTTACTGCCGTTGGATATTTGCGGGAAAGATCAAGCGAGTATCCATTTTCAGCAAGTACTTTGGGTGAATGTGGCGGCGTCGACACACCGTCTTTGGATACAATATCAGTAGGGAAAATGATTGTTCCCTGACCACGTGGGTTCTCGACATTTTTTATGCGAATAGGGATATGTGCGCGAATGACTTGCTCCATGGTAAATGGGTGGATGACTTCAGAGCCATAGTAGGTAAGCTCAGATGCTTCCTCGGGTGTGATGATTGGCAAAAGCCTTGCTGACTTGACCTTTCGAGGATCTGCTGTGAAAATACCGTCGACTTCCTTCCAGATCTGCAGCTCCTCTGCACCCAAGCCCACAGCTGTCAAAGCTGCACACAGATCGGTGTAACCGCGGCCGACGGTGTTCAAAAGACTACCTGGGACAATGCCGAAAAAGCCTAAAGAGAAAATTAATTGCTGTGTTGGCAGAAATATAACCATCCGACGCACCAGTGACGACAGGTACTTTGTTGCCACATTTTTCTACTGCCTCTGCCATTCGCACTGCCAAATAATCGTAAAATTTTTGATCCAGCACTTCAAATTCACGATCAATCAGATTTTCCAGCGACACAAACATGGCGTCGATGTCCTAAATCCCAAACCAATCGTAAGAACAGGAAGAAAAATTTTTTTTCAAACTCATACATACCCTGTCCTGAAGCACTGCAGCCACGATCCTGCACGACAGCTTCTCACCTACACCAATAATAATATCCTTTGACCGTGGCGAGATCTCGTTGATGATTTGTGCAGCCTCCAAAAATGACTTGAGTTTGGCACAGTCATGCTCAATATCACTCTTAAGATTGGCGCGAATATCCGGGTTCTGGATCATTTCGTCCGCAACTTTAAGGTGATCCTCAAGCAATTCACTCAAAATCGTAAGGTATTCGTTGGATCCAGGCCTTAATGCGTCGTGTGCAGCGCGAATGAGTCGGTTGGTAGTACCCGTTTGCTTGTTTTCGCCACTACGTGCGGAACATACAACAACAAGTCTATTTTGCTTGACGTATTCCCTATTACAGTCGTTAATATCATCTGCACGTGCATATACTTAGCATGAACGATGAACTACTTACTTGATTACTTGATTTGCAATATTATCCAGGAATTTGCCGACACTGGTGCCTCCAAACTTTTGGACGACCCATGGTAAATTTGGTGAGTTGTTGTATTTGAAAGAAGTAGGTAACATGTCTATATGTCTATTGAAGAGAAATGGGAAAAGGAGTATAGAAGAAGAAGAGGGGGGACAGAATTGTAATAAAGTATTGGAAACGAAGTGACTCAATGAACGTCAGAAGAACCAATGTCCGCTTGGGAATTAAAGATCCGCTTATCACCGTCATTTACAGTCACAATCAGAGAAAACGGCAAATCATTTTTGACGTATTCAAATCTCTACCAATTCAGGGGATCGATACCGAACCCATGCCGGGTCCAAGAAACACTAAATATGTCCTTTGTCATTTTTTCCTGAGAAAGAATGCCCAATACACATTACTATAAAGAAGACACTTGAACCAAAAAAGCGTCAAACAGATGGCGCGGTCTCTGTCGCACAAAGATCCACGAAAAATCTAATATTCAGTTTGGCCGAAGGATGAGTAATAATTTGTCTGTCGACAAATAACGTATCGCAAAAAGGATCGGCATTATCTGAGTCACTTAACAATTGTCTATCATTGGGCAGAATTCTCACCGCCTGTTAACGCCACATGTGTTTGATAGCGATAACACATCGTCGCCGTTGGAGAAACAAACATCTCGTTTTGGATAGAAGATAGGGAGAGTTATTAGCTATAGCGGTTTCAGCAACAGTTTACAGCTGTAAATAGATACCATTATAGCATGCAAGTATCCTATAGCCGCATGCTCGGGTACATTAGTTTATGTTGTCTGCATTCAGAAATCCATCGCGGGGTACCTTGTCACTACGCCTTTGCGGCATTAAAGACTTTTACATTTGGACCAACTGGTTCTCCACCGTTTACGTCCGTTACTGCCGTATAGCTATCAAAAATAGTGTCGTATTAAAAACATCATGCCACGTCTATGAGAAACGATTGCCATTGGTTAATGCAGTGGAAATAATCATAGGTTTCTGGGGGACAACGCCATCGTTGTCTGTTCAAGATAATACTTCCTTTTTCTACCTATCCGATATCTGAACAAGTAGTGATAATATGACGGATACGAATCAAGACGCTAGTATGCCTTATCTCGTTTGTTATAAGGGCAAAAGCTATGATTACAGGCAAACACACGCATACAGAGTTTCTGTGTCATTCTAATGATGCATCATCTAAGCTCTCCCACTTGAACTTGCACAAGCTCACCTGATGACCTCGTCGTTTACATGACTTCTTTAAATAAATGTTTCTTAGAAAAAACGTTTTTGAAACTAAAGACAGCTGGAGAAATTTGTGCTATCGTATGTGTCAGTGACTAATACTGAATGCCCTCCTTCGAAACAATAAATAAGGATGTTCGCACTTCAAACTTTTCCTTTACTAAGCGAAAAAGCTATATCAAGACGGATTTTTATCAAGAGCTGATTTTTTATATATATCTGACCAGCAGTAATTATCGACTCTTTAGATCTTTCCATAAATATACCATCATTTCCTCCTTCCAATCCGCCCATATTTCATATATCGCCAGTATTTCTTGACTGATTTCAATCACATCCTCTATATCCACATTCAGATCTGCAAACCACTGCCGCATATCCGTCCGCTCGCCTACTGACCCCGGAGCAAAATCAGCATGGTTCATTACAACTGTGAGAAATATGGCCGCAATTGCAATCATATGAGGTGGATATAGAAGACATACGTCCGTTCGATAAGAGTCGTTCACGATAAACCACGCATACTGAATACCCGATTCTTGCATCCCAAGTTCGTTGCATATCAGCGTTAATGTTCGATAAGGATGCCACACCACCAAATAAAAATCCAACTCTTCTAAAAGATAGAACTCAAACTCGGCCACTTTTGAACTGTCATAGGGAAATCCGCCAAAATCCACTACTGTCTATTCAGTAACTGCATGTACCTTTCATCTCTACCTTGAAAAATATGTTTAGCTTCTTGTGTCACTAGCTTGATGTGGACAGGGCACTCTTCAATTTTAGATGCTAGGTATACACAGGTCACCAGTACTAGCTGGGGGTCTATCATTCGCAGGCTATTCCTATTGCGCATAGGTGTCAATCATCGTTGTATGCATCACAGTAGCCTCCTTACTTTGAGTAGAATCGCTTGAGATAGACAAAAGCGGTTGCTACTACCTGCTGCCGTAACTGAAGTCGTTTGGCCAGTTTTTGGATCACTTTCCCAAGAAAGAAAAATAGAAATTTAGTCAATGGAAGGATCAAATCAATGGTATACTCACAGTGGCAAAACCATATTTTGATCTTCACGTAATCTGTCTCGGATAAGGAAAGGTGTTTCCGATCTTCTTCTCGACTTTGGGCAAGACTACATCGGTCAAGTAACCAATGATGACTAGTAAAATAAATTTGATGAGATGAGTTGAAGCAAGAGCCGATCGAATATATACTTCTGTGAGGATGCCCAGTAATTAGCGGCCATGGTGAATTGACAAACAGTACAGCGGACTTTTTGGACGAAGCAGTGAGAAATTACTGATTTTTTGCAATACTTCTTTGCGTCGAACGAGAAACAAACTTGCGCTAAAAGAAAATTCGTGAATTCACACAGATGTAGACCACTGGCGTACTTACTTAAGACATATGTAGTCCCCAACCACGCAAAAGTATTTGCGAGAGCGTACACGGATATTCTTTAGTACCATGTCGATAAATCATTAAATGGAGACTTGCCGAAACGAGTTCTAAAAGCAGAAAAGTGCGAGCGATAGCTTTTATCAAAGATCATAGTATGTACCATAAATTTCTAAACCCTTACTGGTCTCACATTCGTAGTGGTGATCTGTGTTAGTCGTCGGAATTGGTCCGGACGCCGGTGGCTATCCCATATGGATTGGGCAATACGAAACGTGTTCTTGCTTGTATTGGTGTCGCGATTCCATAGTATTACACAGGTTTTACAGACTTGAATGCCATGATGCTTGATACCATCTATAGTGACCACCTTGTTTAAACATCTTCCTTTTTCGTGTACGATAAACCTGTCGGCCATGTCAGATAAAATAATAAACCTTGTGCATATACCTGGAAAGTTAAGTACTCTATATCTTTAGAACCAGCGCTTCTCCTCTAGCTTCTCATCTCTTCAAGCTGCTCCACATTTTGATTACTGCTGTCTTTCGATGACATTTATTGAGACACTTATTTTTCTCGGACATTCCTGCCCCGAATACATGACACAGCGTCATTGTTGTCTAGGTTTGCTTTCTGATCTCTTCACTTTTTTCCCGAGAAATATATGAACGTACAACAGATACCGATTGTCTAGGAATCCTGCCATTAATAAAAATCAAGTTACCACAGTTTTAATAGTAATGTGTTCTGTATAATCGTAATATCTTCCGTACCTTCTTCTTATACAGGGCACAGCATTCTCTCTTATATTTCCGCTTCATTCGACTCTTGTTCCTATTTTTTCTCTTCCTACGATCGTACTTTCTATCGTCGTTCATCAGCCTATTCGCTATTTCCTCTTGAGCACTCTATCTCCTTTGATAATCTCCAAAGCTTCGTTCAGCGTCCTCTGTACCATAGAAAGAGAAAATAAACCTTGTTGCTTTACTCCTTTCATTAAAAATATACATTCCGCAAAGCGCCCTTTATTCTCGTCATACTCGTAATCAACAGGCTTCTACACCTCTGTAATGATTAATACAGTGAAGGTATTATTCTATTTGCTAACCATGAATAAGGTTTTTATGTCGCTCAAATAAATGTTGCGTTTATGGGGCCAAGTTGATGTAAGCAAAACATCGTACTGTTTCCAATATATGTACTAATGGTCACAAATCCAGCCCTTCCTTAGCGCAAAGCCAGCTCTCCAGAGATACGAAATTTACTATAGAGTAGCGTAAAAAATTCATTTAATAAGTAGTAATCAACCATTGACTTGTAGCTGTTAGCGTGTTCAATTTTTTGGTGATGACCAAGGCTCTATTTCAATTTTTAAGTGTGGCGAAAGTGGAGTTGACCATCGAAATGGAAATTGAGTGTGGGAAATTTGAGACGCACCGCATGTGACAAACCGTTGAATGGGCGAAATGTTATGTCTATGCCAATGCGTTTACTTTCTTTTATCTTGCTGTGTTGTAATTTTCTTTCCATATCTAATCTTATCAGCCGGAATGTGTAAATTGTTGGCTTTTACACAAAAATCGTACCGCTTAAGGTTTACTCCGCATCGGCGAATAGAACAAATTAATTCTGAGTTCAAGGAGGACTGTGCCCTAAAGACTAGTCTCTCTTCCGTTAACTCAAAGTTCACCGCGATCAAATGGCGTTTCCTTTGAACCGTGCAGGGCAATTGGCCTTGCTCGCATCACAGAAAGGTGAAACTATCATAAGATGCCTTGCTGTCTCAAATGATACTCTGGGAGATCATAATCATGATACTGAGTTCATCCATTAAGTTCTTTTACAGATGTAGAATTTGCAGAAATAGTTATTTCTTTGTTACAACCAGCAATACTTTTCGGAATCTGGTACTTAACAAAGCCATGCATCGGAGATAGTACTTGCAGAGTGGACCATTTTTCTTGTTTGTCACTTTCTCTCCGACGACGCCTCCTAAAAAAAGAAAAAAGAGGCGAACACTGCTCAGGCCACAAGTAATACATATAGCTGCGAAGATTGTGCCATTTGGAAAATGCACAAACCAATTGTATAGTCTTTTGCCACTATTAATTCACACAACACATCAGATAAAATGAACCTGGTTTAATTCAAATATCATATTACTTTGCAAATTGCTGAGGTTTTATTTCACTCACAAATAGCCTTGCTCTTACCTTTCATTTGTCATTGCCACCATTTGTATCAACGTGATAGCGCATGTATGTGTCCCATGTGTCATATTCATCATGTACAAATAGCGGATGACGATAACGGTGTCCACACCATACGAAATTTATCTACCTATCGATGAGCCTTCATAGCTGATTAGATAATTTTTCGAACCAAATGTCTGTAAAAGAGGACAAATACGTACTTGTTTTTCAAAATATACAAGGAAAGCAAGTGGCACCTATGATAGAATAAGTTGCTGTTAAGGCAACAATAGAACAACCTGAATGGATAGTATCTTGCCTTTTCTTAGCCTTTATGCCTAACTATTATTTATCGGCTGGGTCAACATGATCCAAAAACAAACATACTGTTTTCTGTATTCTACTTCTTCTTTGACTATTCATTTTAGGTGTTTTCAATAATTCTAAATAACTATTTTATCAACTTCATAGGCTAAATGCGGCTTACCTGTATTTTTAAGGATATAATTTGGCTGTCAGTGGGAGGGCCACAAGGAAGGGGGTTAGTTTGGATAAATTGAATCGATTTGTGTTTCGGCCCAGAATCGGGCTGCCCCCATAAACAAAACCTATTCTACCAAAAACCAATGTAACATGACTGACATGTGCTTTCTTACTGTAGCATATAGCCTGTGTTGCATTTGTTAGGGTTTACTCGTCTAGTGTATGCGAATAAATAATTATCATATGAGATATCGTGTATGTTGAAAAAAAGTAAATTTTCTGATTGTGACAGGCAACAAAACATAATTATAAACTACTCCTGCAGCCAAGACACAATCTAAATTGGATTGCGGAGATATATATTACCACCAGTTAACTATCAAGTCTATGCCAAGAATATCTTGGGTACGTTACAGATGATGGAGGGAAGTGATTACTACCAGAGAGCATTATGTCATCGGGATTTTTATGTTTTAAGTACACAAGTTCGCCTTGGTCTATGTGAAAAGGAACTTTCTTATGACATTGATGTTAGCTTTATTTTTTTTTTTTCATGCATAGGCGAGATGGTGATAGTGTCGCGTGTCACGTCGTCGATGACACTTGCGGAGACTTAGTCCATGAAATTGTCTAAAAATGGAAAGTATAGGAGCAAAGCGAACAGGAACAAATATAAATTGTGTGCAAGCTGCTGTTCACTGGCTTTTGTTCAGTTACCATCTCAGGCGATCAGCGGCCTGCATTTGCTACATTCTCCTTACATTTCCAGACAACACTTGAGACGTTCTTTTTCTCCCATCTTTCATTAACATTGAATCCAACCCCCTTCCCGAACATTGTCCCTTTCATCCTCTATCACCCTCCTCCTTTCATTTCCTCTCTCTCTCTCATCATTTGTCACCTCTTAATTCATGATCGCTGCTCAGTCTGACTCTGTGTTGATCTCTTCGAGATATAACTGCTCTCGAACACCTTCACCAGCACCTCCCGCAAAACTTTCTGACCCAGCAAATCAAACTACGCGACTGGCTCCACGCCTTGGCTTGTCTTCCGGACCACCTCGTTCTCGTCGATCAAGTATTTCTTCATACCCTTCATCCACTGCACAAGGTGCATCATCGGAAAGATCGTTGACACCGCAGCGATCACACCCCTTGTTGCACAGCCTTAGGAAAAAAGATCAGTTGCGACGTGGATCGGCAGACACGACTGTATCGTCGGACTGTTCATTTACTGCAGGAAGCGTTGCAGATGCTTGCGGAATGGATACAGCAAGTCCTAAACGGAACTGTGATTTTCATACTCTTTTCCGCAGCATCCCCACGGAAGATATGCTGATTGAAGGTAACACATCCAATGACTCCTTTTTTTTTTTCTGTGACTGAGCTGATGCTAGATTATGGTTGTGCCTTGCAGAAGGACATTTTACTTCATGGCCGCATGTATATCTCCGAACACCATATATCATTTTACTCTAATATTTTTGGTTATGTTACAAATGTAAGACCTTTCTTTATGTGTATACGCTTACGTATTAAAAAACAATATCACGGTAGCTGCTTATTGCTTTTACAGACATCGTTGACATTGAAAAACGAGCGACGGCGTTTTTTATACCAAATGCTATCCTAATTACTACCGCAAACTCAAAAGTAAATATGATCGGCTGGCAAGCTTCCTTTTTAATCAGTCATCTGTTGTGCAGTTCTTTTTTGCATCATTTTTATCTCGAGACCAAGCATTCGATCAGATTACCGGAATATGGCGCGCTGGTCGCTCGTTGATGAGCCAAATTACAGCCAACAACGACAGCAATCTTACAAATGACGCTGCTAACAGTACGGATGAAAGTGATACCATTTCCTCTATATATTCGGAAACCGATTTGGAAGAAAGCATTCCAAAGTATAGCAGCCCAAAAATTCTTCCAAAAAAAGCTAAACCTGGTAAAAATCTTTGACTTGCTATAACTGCTGTACTCTGACACTTACCACGCCTACGATTCATTCATATAGAAGCGCAACGGTCCATGGTCTCCTTGCCGCTTCCCAAACTCCTACAAGCCGATGACCCCGTACCAGAACGACCGCGACTTTTGTCAGAGCCGGGAATTCACCCTCATACAAAGCCCGCCAGCACGCAAAGTGTGAATGAAACACAAAAACAAGAAGAGCAATCACAGATCCAAACAGAATGTGTCTGCATGAAAACTAGCGCTCATTTTCCGCACACAGTCATGGATCAGACATACGATAGCTCTCTCCAGCAAATGTACAATCTATTATATCATAGCGGTTTCCTCCAGCGGTTTCTAACCACGATCCAGAAAAACACGGGTATGATATTGATGGATGCTCTCCAGTCCACTAAATATACCTTGCTTTAGATGTCAACATCGGTCAATGGCAAAAAGGCGATGCTAATGTGGAGTATGTACGAGACATATCATACATCAAGGCACTGGGCGGAGCAATTGGTATGGTACTTATCTTAAAACAATGACAATGCTCATTAGCAGTTCAGGTCCAAAGTCCACCACCTGCTTATTGAAGGAGGAGATACTGCAGTTGGACCTCAACAGACATGTTACACATTTAACTACTACGCAGACCCCTGATGTTCCTTCAGGTGGATCTTTCTGCGTAAAAACAAAAGTTTGTATTACATGGGCTGCCCAAGGGAAGGTACGAGTGCTGGTCACTGTACTTGTCGACTTCTTTAAGTCATCGTGGTTAAAATGTGAGGAAAACAAGCTTTCAGGACTATCCAAGCTTATTTCTTTGTAGCTACAATTGAAAAGGCATGTCTCGATGGACAAAACACATACTTCAAAGACTTGGATGCCGCCATACGCAAGTATATGCAAGAGAATGGAAAAAAGGAACCCGGAGCGAGCTGCATAAAAAAGGGAAAACGACGACATAAACCACCTATGATGACCCAAACAATCACCCCAACAATTACAAATGAAAAACCTACAGAACCGCGGGGGCTTGTTGATATTTTTAGCTGGATATTGGAGCATACAAGTGTTCCAACCAGTTCCCAGATGATTTTTTTGTCTGTGCTGTTTTTGGTTCTCCTAAACGTGTACATGGCCGTCAAGGTGGCACGTGTAGATCGACAACTGGGTACAATGAATGTTCCACAGCAACACGTGTACGAAGGTTACTCCAAACCCTGGAACAAAGCCTACAGTAGGGAGATGGATGGCATGTGGCAATGGCTGAGCCATTTGGAAGATATGAACACTGGAACAGAAAACAAGATTGGCGCTGCTAAGCATCGAGATACGGTAGCTCAGCAGATGCGGCAGTTAGAACATATGGTTCAGCAGGCTGGACAAAACATGGATGAAATTGCACAGATTGTTCAAAAGCAGCAACAAAGGCTTCGACGCGAATTGTCATAGCTTGGCTTGTAAATACATCATCTACATTGTTGCAATAAATCGGTCTTGGTCATTAAACCGGTGAAAAAGGCAAATTGCTGATCTGTCACTTCTCAAGATGGTAGCCATGCATGACACGTCAATTAACTTCTTGTCAAACTTTTTTAAACAGAAAAAGCTTAACAATGACTTGACTGCACTTCAATTTAGAAAGGACACAGACACTTTGTATATCCAAAAATAAATGGAATTTATGTAATAAAGGTTGCTTGTATTATTTCAGTTCTCTATTCTTAGTCGAGTGATCTAATCTGGGTATGTACGTTTAAAATTTCCTGGAAGAGCTATGATTTATTCTTAGCCCTGACTTCAACGTACTCGCAAGTGTAACGTCACTAATATAAGAATTTAAGTTTCTACATATTATTATAGGTTGCAGAGATCTGTAATTGGGAAATAAAGACACAGGATTTTGCATCCATAAGCTATCGTGATCTGTATTTTTCTCTGCCTGGATACTATGAAATAGATTACCAACACACACATCAAGCGCTACAAGCAGATTAAAACAATTAAGCTCTTTCATTGGTATTGAAAGCACAGGTGCAAGTAATTGCGGCTTGTGTTGGAGCTGACATTTTGTGGTCAAAAATATTAAAAAATCTGACATAAGCATTAGAATAGAATTACCAGAACTGCGGACGTTTATCATCAGACGCTAGTTCCGAAAAAACAGCGATCTTGGAGCGATGTAACACCTATTAGCAAAGCACGAGCCGATTTAAAGCTCCATCATGCCTAAACTGACATGATGGGCTCGGCAGAAAGCCGTTAATTATCTGCTATCATTATTGCGCCTACTTTTACAGATCACCCATCAATAACATATTTGTCGAGAATGATTACGCGAATATTTCTGTTTTATGTCCACTATTTCCGCCGTGGTAACGCATTCAGGGTAATGCTGTACACGCTACTGAAACAACGTTGCAATATTTAGTTATCTCGAACGGAACTACTGAACGAACGTCACATACTTACTCCTCACGAGCGTACGTAGCTATAGACTTGAACAGTAAATCACCTTTTGTTATAGCTTTTGCTTTCTTTTCTCGAACTTTTGAGGAAACACTGATATTATTCATCATTTTATATTGTCGCTATTAAATTCTTGATGTATCCAGTTTTAATCATCATTCATCAAGGTACACGTATCAATCATTAACTATCCTCGACATTAAATAGTAATATTCTTAGCTTGGACTTCTTCTCTTTCTTCTCTGCAGAAACCAAACACTCCAATAGATATCAAATAGCTTATCGTCATGTTGGTATTAAATATTCGCTACGCATAGACCTTGAGGAATTCAAACGTTGCCGTTCCGAGCATTGACATTCATAAAGAGATGACAGGCCACCACATACTTCTTTTCTTCATTTTCAACAAATTTCTGTAACATGGAAAATAATTTATCTTTTAGCGTAACAAAGGACGTTCACTTTTCGTGTTCGTTCATTCAACACTATTAAACGTTTTGTAAAGTTTCTGACGTATATCTTTAACCGATGCGCACGGGTCCTTCATTTTGACGGATACATCTCCGATTATTCTGCGATGGAGCTTGAAGAAAGAAAGGATACTATACTGCGAAAATACAGCTGATTATGGAAAACAATATGTGCAACTTAATCTCGGAAATCCATTACAGTTGGAAATGGGGAGTGGTTCAAGATATTACAAAGCAACTGACTGTACACAAAAGCGCAAAACACTCTTGGAGATGTGTATCGATATGAAAATGGAGTGAAGAAGGACATCAACAACGCGATTGAGAAGTACATAAAAGCAGAGGATCAAGGAAGCGCAAATACGGCTTGGAGATATCTATAGAGATAGAAGAAAAATTAGGCAAGATATTAACAAAGCAAATAGGTAGTACATCAAAGCAGCGGATAAAGGAGATGACGAGGCGCAAAACATACTCGCGGATATGTATAGAAATGGATGGGCAATGAGTCAAGGTATTAACAAGGCAGTTGAGTGATACACAAAATTAGCGGTTCGAGTAACTGGCAACGCGCAAATCTGGCTTGGAGATATCTACACTGATGGAGTGCGTCAAGACGTCGGCAAAGTGATTGAGTGGTATACAGAAGTAGCAAACCAAGGAAATACTCTTGGGAGAACGAAGCTAGATGTTCTAGTGAAAAGATTGACCAGAAACAACCAATGATCTTTTCAAATAATAAAAATTAAGACTGTTCTTTTTTTTTTTTTTTTAAATATGTACGTGTCGATACAGACGACCATGGCTCCAGGAACTTGTCATCATTGGTTCTTCCTTCCATTTCAGATATACTCTACCATTCTGTCAAACTAAAATTTAATCCATTACGTGCAAAAAATCCTTGGGCATCACCACGCGGTTTTTATTGTGCAAGCATAACAATTTTTAATGAACGTGGTATTATTCAAGAGTTTGTTGTATGATTAAGAACAGTGTTTGCAATACCATGCCAGATCAAACGATTATTCCTTAACCTACCTGTTCTAATAACAGTACTATCGTTCGGAGGGTTAAGTAAATCTATACCGGAATATATCAAAAGATAATTACTATTGCATACGTTTTACGTTGCCCAAATAAATTTGCATTGCACGAGGACCAGCTTTATGTAAGATCCAACGGTACTAGTATTTTCCCTAAAAGTTTACGTTGTTAGGAAATGTTATAAATACCAAAGCAGTAAGTCTGCAGTAATGGCTCAGATGATGTTAGATAAAATATAGTGTGGTAAAACGCATTTACACATGGTTCCTCTCGTATCTTTTAGCTAGGTTGACTTTTAGTAACTAAAAAATATTAAGGAATACTTGCTGCTTTTTTATATGAAATTAGTGTTTTAACCAAAAGTATCTGCGTACAAATGATTTTGAACAACTCTAACTAGTAAATAACGCTGAGTCGAACGAATGTCGTATACGTATCGGGTCTTGATCTGAGCTTTCTTTCAAACTCACGGGGGATCACAGACAAACAAACAAAATAGAGGAGTGAATACTCAACAGTTGATTGATTTATTTTTCTCAATTATTCTAAGCTATTTATATTATTTTCTATATTGCCGCAGTAGGCGTCGTAGTAACTGAGTTCCTGTGTGTCGCAGCAAAGATTGTCATTGATCTCGTCGCAGCTGCCGCAGTCGTCTTGATGGATCGGTAAGGAAGTTGCGGAGTGCAAAAGGTTACTGCGCAACTCTTCGTTCTGGTTGGCTGACGGATTTGCGGGCACGACACGAAAAAAAAAAAAAAGTTTCTCAAAAAACAAAAATAGGGGTCGACCGGGATTTGAACCCGGGGCCTCTCCGACCCAAACGGAGAATGATAACCACTACACCATCGACCCAGTGATGACATCTCTACTGAATCATATATTATCTATGAAAGAATTTACGTTTTTTTTTTTAAAATGAAATTTTTGAATTGAGTAGAGAAAAATAATTAAATAATATACTAAAAAAATAATATACTAAAATTTTTTTTTGTCTAAACTTTTATTACTACTGCTATAATTTTATTGCTACTACTACAAACTTTATTACTATTATTATAAATTTTACTATCATTACTATAAATTTTACTACCATCACTATAAATTTTACTACCACTGCTATAAATTTTACTACCATTGCTATAAATTTTACTACTGCTGCTATCAATTTTACTGCCATCGCTATTGTCTATTTTTATTACTACCGAACTTAAAATGATTGCCATAGCAAGTGAGTTATCTTCTATACAAGATAACATGTGTTCAGCCATTCGAACATGAAACGAATGACGCCATACCTCCATGCAATGGATGACGCCATACGATGTAGCTGCCTGTTGGTGCTATCACTTATTTTTCTTTATATTTTGATTTTTCTATCTTTTTATCCTTTCTTTTCTTTTCTTTTCTTTTAGTATATTTATCATAAAGAAGAAATAAAAAAAAAAGATGATAACAGAAACGAGTGCAAGACATAAAGGACATTATAAAGAAAAGGCTAAAATAACAAAAAAGAAAAAAGAGATTGTTAATATATAAAAAGATCAATGCCGCTACCATCGCTATCAATTTTATTACCGCCTGCTATCAAGTTTATTGCCGCCCGCTACCATCAAACAGCTGTCTCATAACCGAAATCAGTCTGCATCGATAACTAGTTACAAGTGCTACGAAAACGAGGCAACTCAAGTTTTTTTAACCGTTTCATCACTTCCTTCATTTCTTTTATCATCTGCTATTTTAGCTGTTTCATCACTTCCCTACTACCCTTCTCTACTTGCATATTGACTCAAAACCACATCTGGTGCTCACTAAATTCAAACTTACTGCTACTCTTTAACTGGAGACCGCTATACTTTATCTTGATGCTCCCTATACCTATCTAAACTCGGAACACACCTTTGATCACAAATCCACACACCCTTTCAACGATCATGCAATGGACAACACCACACGAACAATTAGTGATCGTAGCACTTTTCCCACACATTCTATCTTCTGCTCCCTATTCCTGTACTGCATCAATCTGTTATCCAAAAAAATAATAGATTCATCGCCCCTTCGGTCACTCATTACATGACATTCTCTGAAACTTGCATGATTTCATTGCAAAAATTGGCAATGCAATTGTGGGATTTGAGTGTTTTTAAAACGAAAATGGATAACTGAGAGAATACGTTGAGACTCTTGAATGATCTTTTTATTGTTCTTTTGATTTTGTCTTTTATACTATGGTGATTATCGATTTATGCATATCTCGCATGGTTTAGCTGTCATCACATTGTAGCTAGGGAAGATCTGCATTATACAGAAATTGTGATGATCTATACATTGTGATGATCCATAAGCCCTTATCAGGAGCTATATTAAAGATCTACTTATGGCAGTGTATGACAACATGTCAGTTATGCGATAATGCATTATCTGTAAGGCTGATCATTATTTATCCATGATTATTAGGAGTAGTTCTGCTACGAAATACGACAGCAATGCACGATCTTGGTTTTTCTTCATATAAACCAAAGTGGAAGCCTAAACTGACCGAAAGGTTCATGGAAAATAGACCTGATTGGGCAAAGAATACCTGAAGTGAACCGATCAGTAATGGGAAAGAGTTATTTGGTCAGATGAGTTACGATTCTGTGTTTCAGGCGATGATGGCTGAGAATGCGTCCTACGTAAAAGCGAGGAAGACAGTTCCAGTTGTGTTAGGCACAACGCACAATTTATATACATTTGATATCTGCTGCGATATGAATCTCACTTATGCTATTACGAAGTAAATTTGGTTGAAAAGATAGATATAGTGTTCGGGGCTGGTTGAGTTTATTCAGCTGCAGACAGGTTTCTTATAGGAAGTGTCTACTACTGTTTCTTTGTCCATCGATTACTTACGAATTTATACAGTGAGAAAAAAAAAAGTCAATATGGCATAAAAGATCGATATGATACAAAAAAATCAGGATGGTATAAGAAATCAGGATGGTATAAGAAATCAGGATGGTATAAGAAATCAGGATGATACAAAAGATCCAGATGTTACGAAAGAGCTGGATGATATAATACGTAAGTTGATGTTAGTGCAGTTTTTTCTGCAGGCTTGCTTCGCGAATAAAGAGTAACAGTTTTTTTTTTTAAATATGCAGTTAAAAATTTTATGCATTTTTTACCTTCCTTTTCTTAGCTGTTTGGTAACCAGTTGATTACCTCGAACATTATTAACTTTCAGTTTCCAGTGATTAACTTTTCCAGGTAGTCGCATTTCTTTACATAACGCATATCAATTCATTTTGACTTTTTGAACTGATTAGACTATATTAATAAACTATTTATATCCCATAGGTATTTTTTTTAATGGATTTAGATGGTTTATATGGCATCAGATATATAGTTGCACTTTCAATACCAACTTTCGCTCTGTAGTATAGCTATATGTTGTCATGCACTGTTACAAACGGATGTTTACTATAACTCCATGAAAGGGCTCATCTTCCCTATTCACAGTATAAAGACGACCAGATTATACGTTGCATGCATAGGATCAACACTGTATTCATTAAAGGATAAACATAAATAGCAACATATGTGTACACAGAGATCTCGTATAAGTATTTTAAGGATATCAACAATAATAAAAAACTTTGATTTAGTCTCAGAGGATTCACCTTGACTATTTCTATTTCTTATCCCGATATTACGCGCTTGAATCCTGAAAATAATAAAAACAATGCTATTTTCAATGAGGTGAGGACAGGTTTATAGAGACAAATATACATAGGAAAAGTGATAAAAAAGAGGTAATGTTTACAGGTGTTTACGTATTTTGTACAATTGTTACTTCATTCAAGAAGTTTTCGTTTTGCATCCAGTCACCTTCACCCAATACAAATCCGTCATTTAGCTGAGAACTTGAAATAGTCAAATTCCTTTCGTTTGCAAGATGGAGTAGACATATAAAGCAGAAAGGTACTGATATGTCTTTTGCAGATTTCGATGGATACATTTTTTTGGTATCTTGCAAAATATCTGTAAATCGCTTTTCGCCTTGAACAACATCTGATGGATTATCTTCTGTAACCGCGTCAGAGGTCTAAAAAAATCTAATGAGTCAATGTACGATGATTCAAAGATATAACATACATGTGGAGGCAAAGTCAAAGCTTTCCATAGATTGTCCTTTAATTTCTTTACGTCAACTCGTTTTGCTGTTCGGGCGTAATTCACATAAAGCGGCTTGACTTTCTTCAAACGATGGTTCGTTATCAAAGCGTCGCCGTATAAGGTTGAATATTCTGGATCATCATAGTATGTATCTTGGTAGAAAGTATCATCAAAAGCTGATAGAGCGGCTGAAAAAGGTGAGTAGTTTGATGCAACTGCCAAAATACTTACTCTGATCCGCAGCAGGAATGTTTGCAGGAATTTCATCAGTATCAACGTTATCTTGGGTATTTTCTGGAACATGGTCTGCCCAGTACTGTACATCAATCGGTTCGTCATAAAAGTCATTATCAATTGCATCCGCAATCTCCGTATTTCCTAGAAATAAATAGGAATGAATTTCAGTTAATCAATCTATTACTGGAATCAAACCTTTATTCGCTGCCCGGTCATCGTGTTGTTTTTGATTAGATTTCACCTGAGTTGAAATAGGTTAAGTTGTGGAAACCAACAATGTTTCATACCGAAAACGTAGGCTTAAGGAAAAATCGCAGTAGCTGTTTGGATGAAAAATGCATGTCGTCCGGCAAGAGGTGCTTGTTTAATTTGCTGGTTGGTTCCTTTGGTATAGCTGCTGTGAACTTCGATGCTTTGACGCTGGCAAATATTTCTGCCTCATCTACATCTTCCCCACTGATAAAATCGATTTCGGATGCCTGCCTGGATTTCTTTTTTGGTTTTTCTTCTTCCTCTTGGTTTTCGCCACTGTCTACATTCTGCGCCGCTATAATGTAATCAAGGTTGAGTCAGTACTTAGAACTCTTTCACAGGAGAGGGACTTACGTTTACTGACAGGTCGTCGTAATTTCCAATGCTCAGGACCTGCCCAGTTCTTTGTTAGCGTATTATCAAAGTAACTGAATAATTCTTGGTCGTTTCCAGCCCTTATCGCCGTCATATAATCCTCTTCATGGAACGTTACAGGATCAGCATTGTCGCCAGCGTTCTCAACAGGTTCATCCTCATCATGAAACGGGTCCACATCCAAGTCATCAAGAACAGGTACATCAACGTCATTGTAGTCGAAAAAGTCACCCATATCGTCATCTACAGGGTTCGCATTTGTATTATCATGAAAGCTGGTGTCGATATCGGCGTTCTCTTGCAGAGGTTCTTGTTCCTCAAGATTTGGAAGATTCTGATTTTTGTCTGAGAAAAAGTCATAGTCTTGAAGTGTAGGGCAGATCCGGAGTTCAGTCAGGATTTCCACAGGTGGTAATTTAGCTTTCCAACAACGACGTCAGTATGTAGCTTTGCAACAAAACAGCAGGCCTACCTTTTAGCCTGGAAATCTCAATAATGTTCTCAACCTTTTGAACTTTGACGGCTTCATTTGTTTGGTTGTCCGTTCTATCTTCTTCGTGCTGAATATCATCTTCCTTATCTTCTGTAATAGAATCCTCCTTATCTTCAGTAGTCTTATCTTCCGTCTCCGTGTTTTCATCTTTCCTCCCTTCTTTATCTGCTTGTTCGTTTGTATCATGCCCTTCGGTATCTATCTCCATAGCGTCTCCTAGAGCTAAGTCGTCCGAAATGTTTTGGCTGATCTTTGTTTCATCTACTTCGTCTTCTTTTTCAGTTTCATGATCGGCCATTGTAGCGTCTTTATCATCGGTATGTGTATCATCGTTTGCCTTTTCAAGCACATGTTCAGTATTTGCATCAGAGGCATCAAAAATGATCTTGCAGTCCTGATCAATACCGAGATGATTAAGAAGCAGGCCACGTGCTCCTCCCTCGTCAAAGTCGGCAGATGTTTTTTTAAACAATGGGTCGACGGTGAAATCCAAATCAAATTTTTTCAATGCAAGCGATGAAAAATCTTTCAGTAATGTTGTTTCAAACCGATGACCCTTAAAAAAATAAAAGGTTAACATTTCCTTCGGTAGGTATCTTATCTTACCCGTCGCCGTGGTCGTCTTTCACTACCATCTTCTCGCTGAAGCTCGTCGCCGTCACCATCTTCTCCAGAGTTCGATCCTCCTGTTGCACGTTTAGAGGCATTGTATATGTAATATCCACAATGACTCACTTGCACCATCAGCTAATCCACTCAACAGCTTTCCTGTTTCAGAAGCAACGGAATCAACTCGCGATGTATAAATCTTGACGCAACCGTCCAACGTGCAGGAAGCTTTTTGAAAATTGATGGAATCGCCTTCGCGGAGGAAGGTCATTTCATGAAAGTAATCAATCAGTGCAAAGTTCCAAGTATTTGAGGCATTGACTTTCTACAAATGGCTGAATTCAGTTTTTCATACTAATCTCCGTGAGCAGCATAATTACATTATCAGTGCACATTTTAAGCCATTCTTCAAAGTTGGAGTACATTTGTTCTGGAGTGAGAGCTGGCACCACAGGTGTTAGTGTAGCATTTCTAGCGTTTCCAGGTGCTCCCAGATTTAGGTTGGAGGGCCCTGCACTGCTTTCAGCAGTAGGAGCATCTGTATGTTGAAATCTACGAACGTCTCGTGCTAATCGTTCCCGTTGTCCTCTACTGCTGTTTTTTAATTGACTCTCTCTTCCGGAAGATAGATTTTGTCTTGGGAATTGCAAGGTTGACTGTATTGGTGATTTTGTCATCGCTCAAACTGAGAGGTCCCGCTTTTTTGGTAAACTTTTTTTTACGCGACGCGCCACGCGGAGTTTACTAATTTCAGGTACAGTTTGGATCAATGCCATTCACAACAAAACCGTTCGCTCGAGACACAGTAGAAACGCTAAAAAAAACGCAAAGTAGACGTTTTCGGAGGAAAGTACAGTTGTTTATATTGCAACTGACATAGATTGCCAATTAATTCTTGAATGAACATGCAAATAGCCTTGGGTTGCGATATATGAAGGAGACACTATCCAATCTACAGCATAACAGTGCTCATTTACGGAACAAGCTGAGCCTCAGCAATGAGATCAAGCATTTTAACGAATAAACTAAATGAACTTCCACTATAAAAACATTGTACCTGGAAAGGAAATTTCATAGCAATTGCCAATTTGAAATCCGTACACATGGTCTAATTTGCAAAGCGAAACTGGACATTTTCTTTATGAAGCTGTGTTTCTTTCCTTTCACTTGTATTTCATCGGTAATTTATTTTAGATACCAAAGGTAATCATGTCACGCAGTTCAATTGGCTATGCATCGTACCAGCAACAAGATACAGCGACAACTGGTTCCACGGGAAACGATCTTGCGTCGATTATCCTGTTCTTCTCTATCATTTTCTTGTTATTTCTATCATTTTTGGTTTATTTTTGGTTTACAGCATGGCACAAAGTTCCGGCACAGCAACGCCGAGAAGAACAGCTTGAACACCAAAAAGAAATCGACCAACTTGTCGAAAATTTGGTACAACAAGTGCGAGCCACCTTCTATATACCTATTGTCAGTCTACTCATTGTTATGTGGAAACCACCAAACGGCGAAAAATCCGGTGAACCAACGACACCAACTGCTGTAGGTCATCATCAGCGGCTCCCAATGTCACGGGAACATCGGAAAGTCTTCACGTACCGATTTCACCACCTTTTCTCCATTGTCTTTATCATCACTGCATTTATCGCACTAATAATCCTCATTGGATCCGTCAGCGCTCCCGTTGCATCGAATACATCCAGCATTTTGCAAGCAGCATTGTTTGTCTTCGTGCTTTCTGTCAATCTATTCTTGATCACTCGTCATCGATTCTACTACAAAGAGCGCAAAGATCTCTTCGGCGACGACGACGCTCACATGAATGCTGTTTATAAGACCCGTTTTACTGACTGGAATTCCAAATTATGGTCTAACTGGATTCAGATCGCCATCCTTATCATTGAGTTTTTCCAACTTTTGACATTTCCATTGCGGGATTTAATCACAGTAAATTCGTTTGATGACAAACAACCGGAGACGCAATCCTACTTTACACATCTTGTATCGATAATCATGAATGCAGGTGGTCTCATGCCTGATATGCGAACACCAACGTGGTATACTTACTCTCTATGGACCGCTTTTGCTATCACGTTTCTTTGTCTCTTCATTGCTGTTGGTGTCCATTGCATAAATATGTGGAAACCGTACAAAGTTCCTACTCGGTGGGTACATTGGTGCATTCCAGTAGCGGTAAGCTTAGTTTATTAATAAGAAAGACCAACTGATAAATGCTCGATAGACTCTTCTTTATATCCCAATCCTGGTAATAAGAAGAATCTGTAGGGCTATGTACCTTATCTAATCATTTGGTTAGACAACGTTTGTAAGCTCTGCAGCATGCCAATCACTCAATGTCTCTACAAATACGTTTGCACCGACCCTGAGATGCTCCTCCGCTTGGATCCCACAGCAAGTCTACCTCTGGTTATCGCTCGTCGGTTACGTTGCTGCTTATTTCTTAATGACATTCTTCCTCACCAGTTATGAAAGAATTCCGCATCTGAACGAAATCGCATTTAAATCTATCAGTGTAGCGTTCATAAAAAATATGGGTAAGGGGTTGATGAATCAATACTACTTATTTAACATATGCTACAGGTCTTATGCTTGCTATTGTCTTTCTCCTGGTCGAATCGACAACAAACAAGAATCGAATGCGTGCTATATTATCAATTGCTATCATTTTAACCATGATCTGTTACAACATCAAGACAAGGCCATGCTATGTTGATAAGGTAGGACAAAGAAGTATATACTGACACTCATCCTTCTGTAAAAGATCAACTTTTTCCGGACAGCTTCATTTAGCTGTATCTTATGGACTTCTGTTCTAGTCGCCATACTTAGTGACACAAATGCCGCTCAAAACTTGGGGCCTACAGCTGTTCTCTGCATTATCGTTGGTGGCTGGGGTCTTATCGTCGTACTTTTTATTTTCGTTTATTTCATGTACTACAAGCAGCCCGAAAACTACAACGAGGACGACCGAATGGATTCTGGTGTTTTGGAAATTGATGGAAAGAGCATCGAAATCATTCGAACATAAGTAATTGGACAGTCAATACACGAACTGATTATATCAAGAGTGAAAAAGTCAGTCTGTAAGTGGGATTGATTGTTGATTCTTCGCTATTCCTATTTGGAAGAAGGGTGTGGTACTGCCATATCTGTGCGATGTGATGAGCGAAGACCCAAACATATCAACAAGAACACCAAAAGTCTATATCAGTAACTTTTCTTTCCAGACAAATGACTTTTTGTGATATATATTATGGTAGAATATACGTTTTAGAGAAAATATGTTCGTCTTCTCTCCTGTCACGTATTGTTTCCTTTGTTATCATACGTCCCTATCTATATTCATCTGTCATAGTTCCTTTTTCCACACAGATTTCCTTCTTCTTTCCGTTTAACATCTTCCTCTTTTTTTTTTCTTCATAAAGGCGCAAGGAACTATTAAAAACAATGGTAGTCCGTAACTGAGCAAATAAAAGGTCGCGACTGGTAGACGCAGCGAGTCCTCTTTCGATCTCATTATCTTAAAGCACAACGCTCCATCACTTGTTAGAAAAACTTCTAAATATGTATTGGATTGTCAAATGTGAGATTGAGTTCATCAAAATATTTCTACTTCGGAAAAAAAAACAAGAAAATCGTGAACGTGGGCTACGAAGACATGTCATTGGTACAAACTTTTCTATGCTTATGGAGGATTGTTAAGAGACCCTTGGTGCTTCAGGCTTCATATCAATGCTAACCTAAAACAATATGTTTGTTCGTTCACATTACTATGTAATTTTAGAACGAAAAGTGTACATAGTCAGTAGTACTGGTTAAACTAATTTTTACAGAAGATGTGTATGCTGGAATAATACATAGAAGAAAAGAGGATGTATACATGGTGTAAGACGAAATTTTAAGATGCAATTGACAACCACTGTACAGCAGGGTACCCATTCACGGACGGAGCACAAACCATAATACCCGGGGTAGGAGAACAGGAGTGCTGAAGGGGGTTACTGCTTCGATGATGCCAAACTTCCTGCATCCTCGGAGGATTGGATATAAATTTGGCAGCAGACACCGGTCCATCACCCAATCTTTCCGATACCCAGAAAGGATCTCGATTGCATGGTTCATTAAGTGACCAAATACGCAAGCGGTTATCGCTCCCTCCGGCTACCACGAGGTTCATTGTAGACTCAACGTCGAAGGCAAGCAGTCTATCGTGGTTATTCACGTGCCCATGGAACATACGCACAGGCTTCGCTTCCCGTTGCGATGAAACAAAGCGTGAGGCCCGACTATCCCAGAGACAAAGTGAACCATCCATTCCAGCCGCAAGAAGAAGATTACCCGAAGACGTATCTTCGAGTGGGACGAGGTGCGTAATCGCAGACGATTGATGAAACATTGGTATTTTCCTTCGCATACGTGTATCAAACAGCAACATATCACCACTACGGCAACCAATCCATCCTGTACGAGGTTGTGATTTCAGTAATTTAGTAGCAAAGACAGCAGATCGAGTGCGTGACATGTAAACACAACGCAGGTCGCTGGTCAAGTGGCTGACACCCAAATCACTCCCAAGTAGGATCGTATCATGCGGATCATCCACACATGAGCACCAAAAAGTATCCTTTGCACGATGAAAAATATAACCCCCAGATATTGGTATAGTGGTATTTGCGCGCGGTGTGGCCGCTATAGAACCTCTTCTGCTTCCTCCTTGAGAGGACACCGGTGATTGATTAGCTAGAGCCTGTGCATGCTCATCTGTTATTGGTGCAGGTGCAGGATATGAAAAGCGCCATATCCGCGTACTAGTAGGTCTGCCTTGCCCTATAGGTTCGCTTTGCCCTAATATTGTTGCAGTGATCATCGTTTTTGTCGGATCTGGGTGCTGGACGTGTAGCGACGTAACATCTGAGCCTAGAGAATGTCGTGGTCCTTCTCGCCATACATGAAAAAATGGATCGACTTGGTAACCATAACGTTCAATTGCCCCTCCTGTAAAGCTGATAACCACTTCACCGTTATTGGGGAACGAGGTAACGTCCATACACGCGTTTCGACATGTCACGGCAGTGGTATCATCACGCAACTGAACCTCGCTATCCAATCGCAGATTCTTGAATAAAATACGAAAGCCTTGAGAAATACGTAATTGTGGCGTTTGAAAACGATTGTGTGTTTCACGCCAATGACAAAATGCAGGGAAAGTGTTTATTCCAAATTTTCGTTTTCGTTGTGATCTTGGAGAATGTATCTCTGGCTGTTCCTGCTTTACTTTTCGTGCTTCAATAGATGCCAAACTATATGGTCCAGTTGGCATAATCTTGAAGTAGCGGTTCTTTTCTTCATCGAAGTAATAGCCTGGTATTTCTGGCGCAGGCATCGTTCAAGCAGGGTTTTTTTTTTATCATAGCAGCGTGACAGCCAATTTATGTGCTGGCTGCGTAAGACATGAGCAAAACTCTTCGTCTGATGCAAGATATTTTACAGGGATTGGTGAGTGCTTAAATGAAATATGCCTGCTATGTCTGTCATTTATGCCACATGGCCTTTGTACACCTCATAAAAAGTAATTAATAATGCTTCCAAAATTTTGTTCCGGTCTGGAGGCACTGTAGATGGTTGATAAAAACAGGTGGAAAGTGCAGTATCAGCTCAAAGAGCTGTGCTTTATTGGGTCTACAACTTAAAAAAAATTCTAAGTGAAGCTCTGATGGTTGCACTCCAATAGGTGGGGTAATAAAAAAAAACTACACACCTAAGGGTTGAGTAGGCTATTGCTACAGTACTCGCGCAAGTGCCACCAGAGGGTAACAGAATTTTAAAGTGCTCTTAATTGCCTTTTATGGGTATACCTTCAAAGAGAGGAACCTGCGAAATCGTAATACCAGCCGAAAAGTTTTTCTTCAATCAATTCCAAACTAAATATGTTGTAAAAACCATGAGTCACTAATTAAAGCCAAACTCCATATTTATGCTGATTCTGTTCGTGTGTAGAGTGCAGCACAGCGCAGTTATTGTAGTGGTAAAAGGCAGACTAACCCACAGACAACTGTGGCTTCGTCATGACTGTCTGAAAGCAAATCCTTTTTTGGACAGTACAATTAAGCGAGGAAGTGTTTCCCGAACTCAGCTGTTTATCTACAGCGATGATCGACGAGGACACTCCCATGACAGCTGTTCCCGAAACCCCCAAACACCAACTTTATAACCCTCTTGCCATCGATCTTAAAGCAGCTGTCCAGAACCTACTGTCCTCCTGTTTGGGTGAAACGTCGACGTTTGCGAATGTAGACATACAAGTGTTGCGAGCGTTCGTAACAAATCCAGGCACTGTGCCGAGATCAAAGATTCTCGACACAGTCTCACAATGCATGCTTAATCCCCAATGGACGCTGCCGATCGTAGCGTATTTCCGACCGATCGCGATCGATCTGATCGCGCGATGGGCCACACCTGGCTTCACCGCCTTTTTAGAAGCTATTCCTTCCTTGCCAAGTACGAGTAGCGCTGTAAATAGAATAGAAATTGTCGCAAAAGCCTTCAGTCTTGTGCTTCCTGTGGTTCCGCAAGTGAAAAGGTACGCCTCATTGGATTCTAACCGGGACACCGTATCTGACTTGTTTGGCATAGTTTGGCTGTAACATATTTTAATCAATCACCTTCATTATTCGAGCGTCTTCATCAATTACCGCATGATACTACTACATTTACAGAGGTATGGAGGTATTTTGATTGCAAACATGCTTACATTCTCTTTTTCTGCTATGTAGGCTACTGCCACAGAGTTACAGGAGCTGCTTTTAACTACTTACCGATTGCTTTGTTTCTCTACCGCTACATTTGCATCATTATGGAATTGGGGTCCCATTGTACAACTTTTGAACTCTCCGAATACATGCATCCGCTACTGCGCCATCCTTTGTTTGGGCAAAGTCTATAGTCTCAGTGATGCCCAAAACAAAAGTCTGTTGGGATCTGTGATGGGAGATACCTTTGTGGACCAAACCGATGAACCATTAATGACTGTCGTCGACGGCAAGTCTATAGACTTGAGAATGTTGAGGTGTGTCTTGTTTGCTGTGAAAGGGAGGGAATGAAGGGTATACTGAACGGTTTGTGTTTAATAGTTTGTGGGAACAACAAAGACTAGCCGAATCGCAAATCGCATTGACGCAGAACCATTACGATACTGAACAAACGCATCAACATTCACTTACCGACGACGATTTATGTTCCCTAACCTGCCATCTATGTGGTGTTTTGTTACCAAAGTCATCCATTCCACCTCGACACATAGACGACAACCAGCGCGTGTGTTACGAACAGCAGCTTGTTCTAACCGACACAACATCTCGCAATTTACATGCTATCAGTTTGGCGCTGTCTATCGGAGCACCAACCCTCTTGGAGGGAGTGACAGGTGCTGGAAAAACAGCACTGGTAGAGGAACTTGCAAGCAGAACGGGAAGAGGAGATCGTAAGTCATTTCGTAGAAAAAAAAACGAGAAGGCTAACTCTAATATAAAGAACTCGTGAAAATCCATCTTGGCGATCAAACCGACCCAAAGGTTTTGTTGGGAACCTATGTATCTACATCCGTCCCAGGTTCTTTCCGCTGGCAGGCTGGTGTTCTAACAACTGCCGTGCAAGAAGGTCGATGGGTGTTGATTGAAGATATTGATCTCGCTCCTGCTGAAGTAATCTCTGTACTTCTTCCTTTGCTCGAGACCCGTCATCTTTTCATTCCTTCCCGTGGAGAAAAGATCAAGGCAAAAGAAGGTTTCCAGCTGTTTGGTACTCGTTCCTTTGTGCCTTCACGTTCCGGAAAAGGCATGAGTTCGAGAGGTGGAGAACTGGTGACAGGTGCCAACCTGTGGACCAGAGTCCATGTTGACCCGTTGTCGATGGACGAGCTCGAGCTTGTTGTTCGAGAAAAATTCCCTCACATTGGAGACTTTGCTGAACATGTCATGGCGCTCTTCCAAACCGTGATCAGCATCTACCAAGACCCCAATTTCTCTTCCCTTGCATCATCCACCATGGGAAGATATATCTCCACGCGTGACTTAATGAAGTGGTGCAATCGTATTGAGCGATTGCTTGGGGAGCGACTAAAAAGCACCGATCTTATCGACGTAGGATTGGATGAAGCGGTCCGACTCGACCTGTTTAGTGAAGCCATCGATTGTTTCTGTGGCATGATTCCTGATTTCGCAACGTGGGTTGTCATCCTTGAGAAGGTGGGCGAACCACTTCAGATCTCTCAAGAGATGGTGCGTCATTATGTCGACCAGTACAAGCCAGCGTTTGAGTCGACTGAGATATCTGTTCGCGTTGGACGTGTGAATCTGTCCTCGATTGTCGCCTCCGGGAAACAGAAGCAGAAAAATAGTCTCATCAAGCGAGAACGACAGCGACCGTTTGCAGTAACTGGACACGCTTTACGATTGCTCGAGAAGATTGCTGTATGTGTATATCTCACCGAGCCAGTGCTGCTTGTTGGTGAAACAGGTACCGGTAAAACGACAGTTGTCCAGCACTTGGCAGACATGATGCACCAGAACTTGATTGTCGTCAACTTGTCACAACAGTCAGATAGCTCTGATCTGCTTGGTGGATTTAAACCCGTTGACGGCAAAGTACTTGCGATTCCTTTAAAAGAAGATTTTGAACGTCTTTTCGAAAGAACCTTCTCAGTTAAGAAGAACGGCAAGTTTTTGGAAATGGTCCGAAAGACCTTTGTCCATCAAAAGTGGCCCAATTTTGTCGCCCTCCTGAAGCGCTCTGTGGAAATGTCTCAGCAAAAGTTCGAAAGCGAACAGGACGACAAGAGCAAGAAATCATCAACGCCTCAGTTAAGAACTGCATGGAAGACGTTTGAAAAACGTCTTGTAGAGTTTGAAGTGCAACAGGCACAATCGCAGAATAAGTTCGTTTTCAACTTTATGGAGGGTTCCCTTGTCAAGGCTGTGCGTCAAGGAGACTGGATCTTGCTCGACGAAATCAACTTGGCGACAACAGAGACACTGGAGTGCCTGAGTGGCTTACTACAGGATGCCCAAGGTTCTCTTCTGTTGACTGAAAGAGGCGACGTCGAACCAGTTCAACGCCACCCCAACTTCCGTCTCTTCGCATGTATGAACCCAGCTACGGATGTTGGCAAACGTGATTTGCCTCCAGGTCTGCGCAACCGATTCACCGAGTTTTATGTTCACCCACCGGATTCTCGGTACGAAGACCTGTTACAAATCGTGAAGCGCTACCTTGCCAACGTGGCTACTGGCGATGACAGAGCTTGCGAAGATGTCGCAGAGTTTTATATGGAGGCCAAGCGTCTTGCACAGCAGCACAAGCTTGTCGATGGAGCCAATCAAAAACCACACTTCAGTATGCGTACACTTGCTCGTGCGCTGACATACGTTGTTCAAATCTATCCAACCTATGGTCTTAGACGATCGCTGTACGAAGGTTTTTGCATGACTTTCCTGACGCAGCTGAATAAGGAAAGTGAAAGTGCAATGCGTCAGCTTATCCATAAGACTATCTTGCGTGGTGTCAAAAACCCAACGCATCTTGTCTCTCAGATCCCTCGACAGCCTGACGGCGATTTTATTCAATTTGGCTACTTCTGGTTGGAGCAGGGCCAGTTTGACCCTCAAGATGACGGTCAGTACATTTTGACTAACTCAGTGGAGACCAAATTGTACAACCTTGCCCGTGTCATCATGTCCCGAAAGTTCCCTGTACTGATCCAAGGTCCTACTTCGGCGGGTAAGACCAGTATGATCGAGTACATGGCAAAGAAGACAGGTCATCGTTTTGTACGTATCAACAACCACGAACATACCGATTTGCAAGAATACCTCGGTACATATGTATCCAACACCGAGGGCCAACTCGTCTTCCAAGAAGGTGTTCTCGTTGAAGCTTTACGCCACGGCTACTGGATAGTTTTGGACGAGTTGAATTTGGCACCCTCAGATGTGCTGGAAGCCTTGAATCGTCTGCTGGATGACAATCGTGAACTGCTGATACCTGAAACGCAAGAAATTGTTAAGCCTCATCCTCACTTTATGCTGTTTGCTACACAAAATCCTGCTGGTTTGTATGGTGGCAGAAAAGCATTGTCAAGAGCATTCCGAAACCGTTTCCTGGAACTTCACTTTGACGATATCCCCGAAGACGAGCTGGAGACTATCCTGTCAAGACGCTGTAAAATTGCCCCTTCCTACTGCAAGAAGTTAGTCCAAGTATACAAATCGTTGATGGAGCGCCGTCAAAGCACGCGTATCTTTGAACAGAAGCATGGCTTCATTACACTAAGAGACCTGTTCCGTTGGGCTGGCCGCGACCCGAACGGTTACCAGGAGCTTGCCGAGAATGGCTATATGCTACTTGCCGAACGATGCCGTAAGGAAGAGGAAAAGAGAGTAGTGAAGGAAGTCCTCGAACAGGTGATGAAGGTGAAACTGAGCGAAGAAGTAATGTACGATTGTTCCAACCTGGAAGAGTTTGCCATCTACGACCGTTTGTTGCGTGAGAAGGCTGCACAGAGCGGACAGGATACCAAGCTAGTATGGACCAAGGCCATGCGACGCTTGTTTAGCTTAGTGGCCAAGTGTCTTCAACACAAAGAACCTGTGTTGTTGGTCGGCGAAACAGGATGTGGCAAGACGACGGTGTGCCAGATGTTGGCCGAAACTTTCCAGCGAGAGCTGCATATCGTCAACTGTCATCAGAACACGGAGACAGGCGATCTCCTCGGTGGACAACGTCCTGTCAGAAATCGCAGCGAATCAGCAGACAACCAGCTGTTCGAATGGCATGATGGGCCTCTGGTTCAGTCGATGAAAAATGGCGACTTATTTTTGTTGGATGAAATTTCTTTGGCAGACGATTCCGTGCTTGAACGTTTGAACTCGGTCTTGGAACCAAGTCGACTCTTAGTTCTTGCTGAGAAGGGTGGAAAAAATGTGGAAGAACTCTACGGCGTCGAGGGCTTCCAGTTCTTGGCTACCATGAACCCTGGTGGTGACTATGGCAAAAAGGAGCTGTCGCCGGCCTTGCGCAATCGTTTCACTGAAATCTGGGTGCCTGCTGTCAGTGACCGAGATGATTTGATAAGCATCATTGACGAACAGATGACACACCCATCGTTGAGCGGCTACAGTGCTCGCATGTTGGATTTCATTGAATGGTATACCCAGACACTTGGTCAAGCACGAGCGGTGGTCAGTCTTAGAGACATCTTGTCCTGGGTCAAATTCCTTAACGTTGCCGCCAGCAACGGTCTGGATGCCAGTACAAGTTTTGTTCACGGTGGCTGTCTGGTTCTCCTCGATGGTCTCGGTTCGCACGGTTCTTCTGGTTCTTTCTTGGCGGGCAAAACGCTTACAGAATTCCGGCTGAAGTGTCTACGACAGCTGGCAGGTGATGCCAACGCTACTGAACGTGATATTCTCGGCGAGGCAAAGGGATCTGTCAATATTGACGGCGACAAGTTTGCCATTGGTCCATTCCATATACCCCGTGGTCCTTTGGTGAAGGCTGATATTAAGTTTACGCTTTTGGCGCCTACGACAGCAGACAACGCCATGCGTGTGGTGCGATCGATGCAACTAAGAAAGCCGATTTTGCTCGAGGGTAGTCCCGGTGTCGGTAAAACAAGTCTCATTTCAGCACTTGCTGCTGCTTCTGGACACAACTTGGTCCGTATCAATCTTTCAGAGCAAACGGATCTGATGGATCTTTTCGGTTCCGATTTACCTGTCGAAGGTGGAAGCAGCGGTGAATTTGCATGGCGCGACGCTCCTTTCCTGCAGGCGATGAAAGCCGGCGACTGGGTCTTGCTGGATGAACTGAACCTTGCATCACAGTCTGTTCTCGAAGGTTTGAACTCCTGTCTCGATCATCGTGGTGCTGTGTATATTCCCGAGCTAGATCGCGAATTCTTTTGCGCCAAAGAATTCCGCGTGTTTGGTGCTCAGAATCCCTTGCAGCAAGGTGGTGGACGTAAAGGTTTGCCAAAGTCCTTTGTCAATCGTTTTACCCAAGTGTACGTCGAGCATCTGACTACAGACGATTTGCTCTTTATCTGTGCCCATCTCTTCCCTCAATTTGAAAGCGCAACCTTGCAGAAAATGATTGAGTTTAACACGCGCATATACGAAGAGACCATGGTTCGTTGCAGTTTCGGACGCAAAGGAAGCCCGTGGGAATTTAACCTTCGTGATGTTTTCCGCTGGCTTGAGTTGATGCAAAAGGACAACGTGAACGATCCTGCTGAGTACCTCGATACGATTTACATGCAACGAATGCGCACACAAGAGGACCGTCTGAAGATCATCGCCCTCTATGAAAATGTATTCGCAACGCGTTACAACCGACCAACGTATCCTGCCTACGAGGTGACGCCCAACCATCTCACCATAGGTCACTCGCAGCTGCCGAGAAAGCAAGATGGAGAGAATGTCGACGTATTTGAACATGAGGATCATTTGCTTCAGTCGTTCCTTCCCGCGCTTGAAGCGTTGATGAAGTGTGTTGAATCCAGCTGGATGGCTATTGTTACTGGACCCTCTGCTACGGGCAAAACCTCGCTTGTGCGTCTTTTGAGCAAACTGACGGGCAATAAACTGGAAGAATTCGCGATGAACAATAGTGTCGACACCATGGAACTGCTTGGTGGATTCGAGCAGGTTGACTTGAACAGACATCGCCAAGTGGTTATGGATCGTTTGCACCAGCTAAACCACCGCGCATCCAAGCACTTGCTGATGTACCTTACTACCATCGCAAATGACCCTACGCAGCAGACGGCTGTTCTCCAGCAAATCCGTCGACTCAACGATGCTTGGTTTGTGCTAGAGAGCAAGCAGAGCATGCAGCACCTTTCCGATAACAATGACGGTCTTGATTATACGCTCGTGTCGAACGTATTGGAATGCTTGCATTCAGCAACAACGACGGACAAAGAGGCACAGGAAGCTATTGCATCGGTGGCATCATCTATTCGAAGCTTGCAGGAGTTGGAGCGCAACTCAGTAGCAGGCAAATTTGAATGGATCGACGGTTTGTTGATCAATGCACTCGAGAAGGGACATTGGCTTCTCATCGACAATGCCAATCTGTGTAACCCCTCTGTTCTGGATCGGTTGAACCCTCTTTTCGAAAACAACGGTGTCCTGATGGTGAACGAAAGAGGACTTGTCGATGGAACCGTCAAGGTCATCAAACCACACCCTAATTTCCGCATGTTTATGACAGTCGACCCCCAAAACGGCGAACTTTCGCGAGCAATGAGAAACCGTGGTATTGAAATTGCCTTGGTAGACACCTGCTGGAATAAGCACGTAGCCGATGTAACAAAGCTGACCAACAGCATCGGCCTACGCGGTCCAAACTTACCTTTGTTGCTGAACGATCTGCAAGAAGAAGCTTCTTCGAAGCGAAAGAACAAAAATGTCCGTGACTACCTACTGCTTGCAACCTATGTTGTCGAACGTCTCCAACGCGGTCAATCGATTCGATCCGCTATTGCCGAGTCTTTCTCGCAAGTTTTTGTCGACGTCAACGAGGCCCCTCCATCCTTAGTCGCTTTGCTCGAAGCGCCTACCGACAGTGATGTCTTGCAGGAGATGATGTCGCCTACCAATTGCCCCTACTTCCTTGGTGGATCGATATTACAGGAAGACTCTGTCTTAGCAACAGTAGCTCTACAAGGTGCCTATCTGCTTTACTTGCTGCAAAAGGAGACAACAGACGATGGTGCCAGAGTAGTAATCGCAGGTGATTATTTCTTGGAGACATTATCAGCCCATGACTATGGCCTCCGATTGCGCTGGCTTGCCTACATGGCACAGAATGCATCCATTACCAATGTATCTGCTTTGGAACAACTTGGTTACTTGCTGAGAGCTGTGTACTCTCATCCTGTCTTTGCCGAACTAACAAGACTTCGTGCTGAGCATGAACGCGACGTAGAGGCATCCAAGAATGCTTTGCCATCAACGGTAGGCGGTTATCGTTTCTCCTTTTATTTGACTAATATCTTTCTCTCCAGGCCCTGCAGCAAACAAAGAAAGCTTATCGCTTGTTGATTCGTCTCTGCCGACTAGAGCATGCAGATTTGGCTATGCAGAAGGCAACACAACGGCTCAAACTTAGCAGCTTAACCGTCCTTCAGCAATCGTACTGCTTCAAGGAAGGACGCATCAGTGAAACCCAATTGTTACATCCAGTGGTTGCTAAGCTCCATCCTCTGTTCGCCTCTGTTCGCAACGATTTCAGTTTGTGGTTGAACCAGTCATGCTATCACAACTGTTCTTCGTTGGTATGTATTACGATATCTCTTTTGTCAGTTCACTTACACCCTGGTTTGTAGGCGTTTGATATTCTTGACCAGATTCTCGACACTCAGGATTATGCATGGAGCCTTTGCCAGTCGCATAATCTCCCACTCGACAACCTGTTGATCACTCTTCGAAAGATGAAGGAATTAATGGCCATGGATCGCACCGATTCTTCTCTCTTTGAGGCAACGATCGCTCACATTGACAATATCATGGCTGGTTTCGACTTTGAAACCTGCAAATCGATGAAAGCTTTGTGGAAGTACTTCTGCCCAGCAACATTATCCTCTCAATCATCGCATGCGATTGAGGCGGAACTGCAGAAAATTAACGCTTTGCTTGATGCCTACAGACCAGAACAAGGTACAATCGCATGGACATGTTACAAAAATAAGTTATTTACTGGTTTTACAGAAGAAGGATTGACAGGTGGTCATCTTATTTTGAAGCTGAACAGTGATGTGAAGGAGTGCCTTATTGAAGGCCTTGCTACACTCTATGCTGTTAATGAGAACGATGACAAGGAAGCGCTGAAGCTTACTAAATCCTTGCAAAGCTTACCAGAGGTATGTTGTCTCCTGTCACAAGAGAATCATGATTGATGTATTTGTGATGTGGTTAGTACCTTCGTCGTCAACTCGATCTTCAGTCGACCGATCACGCGACGTCTTGGGAAACTGCGTTGTTGCCATTATTTGATTATACAAGTGTTGTCACTGAAATGGACCTTACGGCAGCTATTTATGCTGCTGCTTGTGGTGTTGTCGATCAAGTAAGTTAATTATGTAACCTACCAGCATTTGCTTATAAAGGCATAGTCTATGCTCGTCGAGAAAATGCAGGCTTTCCGCAGATTCTGTCTTGAGAAAACCTCTCGCCCGCCTCTCGACTTGCTGCCTTATCAGCGATTGATGTGGCACTTGGATTCAGATGGTATGTGGAGTAGCAAGGGAGACGTTCCGGTAACTGATCTGTTGTGTTTCACAGCGTCCGACAAGATGGCCTTTGCTCTTCCTGGCATAGCGCACGATGCAGCCCGTACGTGGCATAAACGCCTCTGGCGCTCAAGTGTATTCCAGCAAAACCTGTACCAACTGGTTCCCTCAGTAGAAGAAAAGGTACGCTTCTTTTTCTCTTTTTGTAGATGACTTATTTTTTTTTAGCACCTTGCCATTTCTGAAGGTTCCCTCAGTTTGTTTGAAAGTGTCGGAACGTTCGCCTGTCTCAATATTCTGTAAGTTGTGTATGGAAGAAATGCATGTTTTCTTACCCTTCAAAAGGTGCTCTATCGACAAAATGGCCGCCAATGCCTACGAGAATGCTTTGAGTCAGTTGAAATCCTTGAAACAGTTTTTGGCAACGACAGCAAACTTCAAAGATAGACAAAGTCTTGAACTAGTGATGCTGATCACAACAGCCCAACAGGTAAATTGCTAAACAAGATCTGAACTGTTCTGACAATGTCCATTAGCTATGCAATGCCTCTTTGGATATCATTCCACGTGAACTTTTTGATACGCTGTCTGCTTTCTTCAAGCAATTGACGTCTTTCCTCGGATTGCTTTCGCAGAGGAGCGTCTATGATACGGATGCTATTGAACTTCCCTATGATGACGCTCTAGCAACGATAAATCAGCTCATGGCAACACTCCGTGAAACTAGCTTCAACAATTATTACGCAGCAGCAATGATGACGATAGCTGACTGTATCCAGTCGTACCGAAGCAAAGCTGATGTTTCATTCCGTTCCTTGACTGGTAAAGCACGCGTGCTTCTAGGATTAGCATTCGTATCTGCATATATTCCTGACTACCCAGTGGATCCTACATCTGAGCCACGTCTCCACGTGGACTTGCTGATGAAGAAGCGACAGAAATGCCAAGACAATATCGACGTGCGTACACACATCGAGAAGTTGTACACAGGCAACGTTACGAACGAAGCGATTGATCAACAGCAAACGCAATTAGCCACTGTCGATACCGAGCTTGCAAGCAACGCAACCACTTTCTCGTTGCGTCCTGCTGCATCTCAGCTTGATGATATCTTTGTTGATTTACGCTACTTGCAAAAGAGTATGCTTCAGCGCAACGTAGAGGCGCTTGTCAACGATCTAGACCACCAGGGTTTGGAATCGGTCATGCAACGCGAAGCCCTTGTGCAAGGCAACGCACTCCAGTTTATTGACCGTATCCATAACAAATACCCATTGTACAGAGATATTCTTCAACCACTTGTCGTTGCAGTCGACGATATTAAGTACGGTTTGCGTATGATGACGAGCAAGGGTCGTCGAGACGCCACAGATGATTTCTTGGCCGATGTCGTAGAGCTGCTTATCCGTGACCCTGACGTGGCCCACGATCGTCTCGACTGGTACACGCTGGCGTCCCAGGACAAATTACATCAACTGAAGACGATTATCTTTGAACGCGCATCGACGAGTCGCAAATGGGCATTCTACCTTCGTATCCTTATTGTTCTCTTGCAACGTCTATCAGCGAACATCAACACCCAAGGTCATCTGCGTCAGGACGATCTTGTGGCAGTTAGTATCGTTTTCAGTGAAATTGTACAGATTTGGAAGGCTGCTCAAGAGTACAAGCGTCAGAAGGAAGAAGAGAAGGAGCAATTATTCAAGACGCGTGCTAAGAAGTACGAGCCAATGACAGAAGAAGAAATGGATGAAGAAGATATGAAAAAGACATTTGCCAGCTTTAACGAAGACTTTGATGATCTGGCAGACGAAGAAAATGTGCAAGCAGAGAAGCCAGCCGTGTCGGACAGACCTTTGCAGGTTGAAGAAGAAGCTGTGCTCGATGAGAATGATATTCAACGTATTGGCCATCTTCATCGCATGTTGTTTGACGACTTCCGTCATGATATCTGTGCTCGTACAGAGAGATCCTTTGATCGCGACGCTTTGCAGTCTTACGAAGCCGCCGGCCGATTGGCAGAGTTGGCCAAGGGAGCCTTTGATCATACCATGGACCAGATGTGTCATGCTGGTCATTTGCGTACCACTTCATTGGCTATCCGTCGTTTAGAAGCCGAAGACTCGTTTAGCATGACTAGCGACGACATGTACGACTTTTACAAGAACGAGAACGTGAGCGAGGCCAAGCAAGTGGCACCTATCATTGGTCGCTTCAAGTCCCGCGTCTTGGAAATTCTCGAAGAATGGCCTGAACATGCTGTGCTGCAACAGCTTGTTGTTATTTGTGATCGCTTGCTCGATTTCTCCATTCTTTCGCCCGTTGCCAAGTTCTTGACGGGTGTTGAGTTGCTTCTGCAAAAATCCGAAGACTGGGAAGCCTACGCAGCAAAGCATGTTTCTTTGAAGGTGCAGCGCGATGAAATTACGCAGCTGATTGTGCGCTGGAGACAGTTGGAATTGAACTGTTGGCCCAAGCTTTTGGCAGCTCAAGAACAGTACCACAAAGATGCTGCTTTCACGTGGTGGTTCCATCTGTACGGTGTCCTGCACAATGCTTCCTTTGGTTCCGAAGAAGAAAACAAGAAGAGTGCCAGTGTGCTACTTTCTGCACTTGATCAGTTTATCCAAACATCATCCATTATCGAGTTTGAACCACGTCTTAAGATGATCGATAGTTTCTATCGTCAAGCCTATGTGCAGGCACAGATCAGTCCCTCGGAGGAAGAAAGACAGAGTCAATCGATGGTGGCGACGCTTTTGCGAAACGTGTACCTGTACTATTCCCAGTTTGCAGAGCATGCCCGTACGATGCTGGCCCAACTGCGCAAGCCTATCGAAAAGGAGCTGAAGGACTTTGTCAAGATTGCCAGCTGGAAAGATGTCAATATCTATGCTTTGCGTCAGAGTGCTCAAAAGACGCACAGACAGCTTCACAAGTGCATTCGCAAATATCGTGAAGTCCTGGGCAACTCGATGTTGACGGTGATCGCCAACTATAATCAAGAACATGCTCAGTTCCAGTATGGTGACGACAAGCGGTACAACGATGTCAACAAGAACTTTATCGATCAGCTTTCTCAGCCCAAACAATGGCTTGTTCAAACTAATGTACCTTCCAATGAATCGTCGTTTGACTGGTCGGCTGCTCCTGCTGTGAAACGCCATCTTTTGAATCTCCAGACAACACTGGATCGTGTGCGACGTTACTGTTCGGAGGACCTGTTCGTGGCGGACAAGGCTGCGGAGGAGCAACCTCTGGAGGCGTTTATGACAGAAGTGATCCAGCAGATCAAGCATTTCCAGAAAGAAACACCGGCTATTATGACGGACGAGAACAAATCGTTGGTGAAGAACCAGAAACTGCTTAAGAAGAAGGCATTGGTTGATTTCCTCAAAGAATTGAAACGCCTTGGTCTCAAGTGGCGTGCAGGCAACCTTGCCGAACAAAACGCAGATACCGCGCAGCTGTTCCGGCAACATGTTGCTCAGTTGGAGACGCTTCTCCAAAGTCAACAGTTGCAAAAGGAATCGCTCTCTAGTTACAGCTGTTCCAGCCAAGAAATGGTTTCTCTGTGGAACAAGGCGAACGATTACTACTTTCGCAGCATTGCGCGCATGACTCATCTCCGTACCATCAGCACAACACAGATCAGCAAAGATTTATCGATGCTGGAGGTTGAGCGCTGCATGAGTGCTACGGAGCATCTTTTCTCGTTGACGAACAAAGAACGAACCATTTTGGCCCGCTTTGAGGAACGCATGCAAGTGCTGCAAGGTGCTTCTGTGCAGCTTGCTGCATTATACGATGCCACGACACGTTCTAAACCGATTACACGCGATACCACCTTGGGCTGTCGCTTGACTGCGCAGAAAATGCATATGGATCAATTGGCTCATATGCTTTTGCAAGCCACGTCGACTCTCAAACTGCAGGGCCAGTACAACGCAGTTCTCGCACAAACCGCCCTGGAGACACAAGCGCTGTGCAGTTCCATCCAAAAGATCCAGAAGCGTACAGACCGTTGCTTTGCTCAACGTTACCTTTACCCACGTGCCGCATCGGGTTTAGCCCTTCTTTCAGAAGACGTTGCTGACATGGTGCAAGAACATCGGGAGAGCATTGTGGAAGCACAGACCACCCTGCAAGATATCATGCAGACAGCCCCTCTTTCCAGTTATGTACTGTATCCTGTGATTATCTATCTTCAAACGATCCACGTGGACACAGCGGATGCATTAGTGGACGATGTGCAAGGCGATGCAAGCATGGTTGCTCTTCGTGACAAGCTGTATTCGCTTATTGACGCCATTCTTGTTTCCGTTCAAGATCTCAAGAAAGCAAGAACACCCGAGGACCGCCCCGTAAAGAATATGAGTGACGAAGACGAAGAGGAGGACGAGGACGAGATGCCGGAGGATTATATCCGTACGCGACACGGCGAGCAGTTCAGTCTGATGCAAGCACTTCATATGGATGTCATTGTCAAACGCGTGATGGAAGCTTTGACATTATGTCATGCTCTTCTATCGAACGATGCGGCAGAACCGACGGAAATGTCGTATCTCTTGCAGCAAACGTACCCGTTCCTTCAACAGTACATGCTGATGTTGCAACATACATTGAGCCACATCTTGCTGCAGCATAAGGCGATTGCCAAGTTGACATATGGTTTGATCAATTCGTTCACGATCATTATCAGCAAGGGTTTCTGTATGCCTGAAGGTGCCGCTGATGAAGAGGAGGGTGAAGCAGATGGTACTGCTACAGGTACTGGTATCGGTGAAGGCGAAGGTGCCAAGGATGTCAGTGAGGAGATTGAAGACGAGGAGCAAGTCCTTGGTACGCAGAACGAAGAGCAGTCCAAGAGTAACGAGAAGCAAGAGACGAAGGAAGAGAAGAAGGGCTTAGATATGGAGAATGACTTTGAAGGCGAGCTCGAAGATGTTGAGCCAGATGAGGACGAGGAAGAGAAGAAAGAAGATTCTGAGGACGAAGAGTCCGAAGAGGAGCCGGACGAACAAATTGGTGATGTTGACGATATGGATCCTGATGCTGTTGATGATAAGATGTGGGATGAAGAGCCTGAAGAGTCGCTGAATGAAAGTGACAAGACAGTTGATCAGAACCAATCGAACCAACAACAGAAGGAATCCGATATTGTTGCGAAGGAAGACGAAGCAGAGTCCCAGCCCGAGTCGAAGGGAGAAAAACCCGAGCAGGAAGAAGCTAAAGAACAAGGCGATGAACAAAACAAGGGAGAGGATGACGAAATGGGCGACGAAGAAGAAGGTGACGAGGGAGAAGAGCAAGGAGAGGAGGAAGACGAGTCTGCTGAGAACAGGGCCGGTGAGCAGTTCAACGCAGAAATTCCCGAAGCAGAGACACTGGAGCTTCCAGACGACCTGAACATGGGTGATGACGAAGAAGACGATGGTCAGGAGAAGGAAGGTGAAGAATTCCAAGATGCAATGGATATCGATGAACCTCCAGCGGAGGGTGAAGAACAACAGCCAGATGAGGAAGAAGAAGGAGAAGCTTTCAAGGATTTGTTGGACGAAGTAGGCGAGCAAGAACAAGAGCAAGGTGAAGATGAAGAAGACCACGAGATGACGGATGCAACTGCTCAGATGGAGAAAGAACAAAAAGAAGAGAACGAAGAAGGAGAGGAAGAACCTAAAGAGACGGGTGATGCCGAGCAAAAGGGCGGCAAGGTTCAAGAAGAAGAGCAAGAAGAAGAGGAGATGGAGGAAGAGGCCAAGGCTCAGAACCGCGAGCAGCCAAACAGCGATGCCATGGCAGAGAATCAGTTTGGTGTGCAAGGTGAAGCGGGCAAAGCAAGCATGAGTTCTTCTGGTCAGCAGGAAGGTGAAAACGAGAACGTGGAGTCGCAAGACGCCGACGCAGCCAAGCAAGACAAGAAAGAAAAGAAGGGCATGGCTGAACGTGGTAGCAACGATGCCGGCAAGGAGCAAGAGAACGAAGAGACTGAAGAAGAAGAGGCATCGAAGCAGGCCAACACCAACCCACAGCGTAGCCTTGGTGACGCGCTTGAAAACTGGCGTCGTCGTCTGGCGGACGTTGCCGATGCCGAGGAGGAGGAGGAGAACGCTGAAGAGGAAACCAAGGTGAACGATGCATCGGAGGCAAACGAAGAGCAAGTCAAGGAAGATCAAGCCTTTGAGTATGTCAAGGAGGACGAAGAGGCCCACGATCTGCAGACGTTGGGTAATGCAGCGGCAGATCAGATGCAGGATATGAAGCTTGGTGCTATGGATGAGACGATGGAGGAGGCATCCGATCAGGTTGCGGGTGAGATGGAGGAGAGTAAGGAAGACGAGGAGGCGGTCGATACGATGCCTTTGGCACGTGAAACGACGGAGATACAAGGAGAGGGCGACAACCGTGGTGCTATTCTCAGCAAGCGTCTTCCTGAGGCGCCTGGCCAAGAGGAGGTGCTTACGATGGACGAGTCCGTTGTTGCTCATGAGCCATTGGAGCAAGAGGAAATCGAGCGGATGCGTGAGGAGCTTGAGAGCAAGGTGTCGGAGTGGCGCGAGGAGGGTCGCGATATCAACCAAGCGCGTGAACTGTGGCAGAGCTACGAGAACCTGACGCATGATCTGGCGATGGGATTGTGCGAGCAGCTGCGGCTAATCCTTGAGCCGACGCTGGCGACCAAACTCAAGGGCGATTACCGTACGGGCAAGCGTCTGAATATGAAGAAGATCATCCCATACATTGCCAGTCAGTTCAAGAAGGACAAGATCTGGTTGCGACGCACCAAGCCGTCGAAGCGGCAGTACCAGGTGATGATTTCCGTCGACGATTCCAAGTCCATGTCGGAGTCGCATTCGGTGCAGCTGGCTTACGAGACGTTGTCGTTGATCTCGAAGGCGCTTTCGCAGCTGGAGGTCGGAGATATTTCGATCACGTCGTTTGGCGAGCGCATTCGTTTGTTACATCCATTTGACCAGCCGTTTACGGCCGAATCCGGTGCCTCGGTGATACAGCAGTTTACTTTTGCTCAGCAAAAGACATATGTCAAGAACCTGGTGGAGTCCTCCCTGGCCCTATTCGAGAATGCCAAACATGCGGCGACGGGGGGTGAACTCTGGCAATTACAGCTCATTATCTCCGACGGTATTTGTGAGGATCACGAGAGCCTAAAAACGTTGGTGCGCCGCGCCATGGAGGAGCATGTGATGATTATCTTTATTGTGGTGGATAACAAGCCCGAAAAAGATTCAATTTTGAATATGACAAATGTCAAGTACACGACCGTCAACAACAAACTCTCGCTGCAAATGACGCCATACCTCGAAACCTTCCCATTCCAGTACTTTATGATTTTGCGCGATATCAATGCACTTCCAGAGGCGCTTTCTGATGCTTTAAGACAGTACTTTAGCTTTGTTTCTGCATAGAATAAATAAATAGAATGACATGTATAATCTTTATGTAGACAATGAAGGTAGAATGTACAAAAAAGATGGGAAAAAAGGAGGGGGATGCGTGCTAGTACAACAGATGAATGAATACAATGATTTACTTCTGAGCGTAATTCATGGCCGTGGCCAGACCATTAATGATCTTGTGAGCAAGCTCAAGGTTGTGATAATCGGGATTAGAAGGATCGGTGTGCTTTTTTAGATCTATTTTGAAAGGTCACTATGCTATTTTCATTTTTTCTTAAACTGCCACTTACCTGCTAATAATAGACCGTATCGTACCACACGTTGAATTGGAATGATAAGAAAATCATCCAATGTAAACTGTCGCGTCTCTTTTCGTGCAAACAGTTTCTAAAATGCCTATCAGCACACCATTTTTTTTTTTTGAAAAAAAAATTACCTCTTTGTAACGTAGGTAGCCTCTGTTACTTTCGCAACCTTGCAAAAGCTTTCGGTTGTTTTTGTAATCCAAAGCACAGCGAAGGAAGACAACCAATTCTTCTGACGAAGCAAGGAGGCTCTGACCGAGAAAGACATCGGATGGACAGTTTGTACAGGTGGGGTCCATTTCGGGATCGACCTTGACGGGCATATCTGTGACGACACGATCGAATTGGAAATGGCGAAGGCGTTGAATAAGTCGTGCAGAGAATTGCATCAAGTCGAATAAGTTGCCAAAGGCATCACCATCACTGATACGGACAAAAGGGCTTCCTCGTTCTACCGCTGCTACCAGAGCATCGTGAAACACCTGAAGGGGGGGTTTTTTTAAGTTACCCGCCAGCACCACGCGATGGTTTTTTTTTCCCTTACCACTTTGGAATAGTACAGCTGGTTCCAGAAGGTTACTTCCGTCGTATAGAATTCACGTAAAATAAACTTTCGTGTCAAATCATGCCGATCGCGTTTTTCCTGGGACTAGTCAAAAAACGTCATGCGTAAATAAAAGAAAGTTTGTTGTTGATTTCTTGATGACTTACCATAACTGGTGATCGCACTGGATCTTCTTCTTTCAAGGCATTTTCTACCGATTCGCGCCACACGTTCAATGCTTTTGCTTCCCGTTTGCCACTTGTCTTGCGGGTGAGTTGGACAGATCTGGGTTTGATGGAGCGGAAGCGTAAAATGGTCTTGTGTGTTTTTGGGTCAATGACATCAGGGATGTCGGTCAGTTTGGCCGTTACGCCCAAGCTGGGGCAGGATGTCTTTTTGGTGCGTCGTGATTTATTCTGAAGTCCGAAGATCGTGGTCGCGGGTATTTGGCTCCGCCTGTTCATATCGGCCAGCGTTAGCGTGTCTTGGCGCACATGTTCGACTTTGCACAAGAAGCTATCGTACGATGGACAGCTCGACCGTCGGCGTAGCAGGCGGTTTGGTTCCAGGACAGCCACCAGGGCTTGTCGTGCGGAGGATGCAGAGTTGTGTTTCAGTTTCTTCTTTGACGCATTGACTTCTGGATCGGATTGATAGCCCTGATCTTCTTCAGCCTGTTCGTCTTCTGTACGGCCGAGCACAAGATCGTCCCAGCAAGCGGGTGAGGACGGGTGGTCCAAGTCGGGAAGCGATGCTAGCAAAGGAGGGGGAGGCTCTGGTGGATTGATTGAGCCATCGTTCTCCAGTTTTTTGCTAGGTGGTGAGGAGATGTGGCGCTTTAGATGCATGTGCGGTAGCTGTGGCCATTTTCGACGAAACAAAGAGGTTTTTGGCGAATCTGTATCGAGTTTTATTTCTGATGAGGCAAAACTGCTGGAACGCGATGAAGACAGGAGGGTTGGTGGTTGCGATTCAGTGCTACTAAAGGTGCTGGCGGTGTTTGAACGCTTCATCCATTGTTCTTCTGTTGGTGGACCATGCCACGATAAGATGTGTTTGCGTTGTTTGGGTGAGTCGCGTGTATGAAGTAGATTATGTAGATGCTGTAGACATTTCTTTGGTTGTGGGCTGGATAATTCTTCTTCTGGTGATATACTGTATTCTTCCAGTTTTGTATGACTTGGTGTCGTCACGATGCTCAGGTCTTCTGGAAGCACTTTGCTATTATCTTTATGATTTCTTCTTCTTAACATCACCATGAAAATAAGGAAGATGACAAAAAAGTCCAAAAAAAAGAAAAAAAAAAGGAGGGCGGGAAAAGATTAATAAAGGTTTCCATCAACCGCACAGTCACATGGAGATAGAAAGGACCGAGTTTTACCGAAACCCGATCTCGTATACATTTCCCCGCCCGATGACAGCTCTTCAACTCACTCACTCTGTTTTTCTCCTTTTTTGCACCATTCCGCATCGGTAATCGTATGATAGCAATGGTAAAGAATGGCATCAGACAATTCATTCTGGTGTAACCTGCGGCGATGTTTTGTTATCTTCATATGCAACGTTGTCAATTTCCAGGACTTGGTCTTTCGGCAGACTAATTTCCCGACAAGTCTTGAATTCATTTGTCATTTGTTTGCTCGGTTAAAGCTAACCTACGTCCCAACCCAAAAAAAAAAAAAAAGTGCTTCTAAGGTTAATCCGCTCCGCTCCGAGTTTTGGTAAGTAAGCACGTTTGGGTTGTCAGTGAGTTTACCTTCTATCGCATGTGGCACAGATGCATGTACCGATCGCATGTGAAAATTGCTGCACTACGTGCATCGGGGTGAATGGGCGATCCTTTCAGTCCGCTCTAAACATACGATTTCTGTCTTTTTTTTTTATGCTATCTTTCAGCAAAGTCGCTTGGACCCAACTTTTTTCTTTTTGTACCACACAAGGGAAAATGTCTCAAAGACGCCACACTGGGAAAACAAACTCAACCTTTTTTTCTTACAAGGTCACGTGGATGAACAAATGCAGGTTTGGTTCTTTTATTCATCCTTCCTAAGATGATAGATAACTTTCCCACCATGGTTACGCGAAGGATTTCCTTGCAGAATACAATAGCAAATTATGTAAGCGTTTGCGCGCAGAAATTGGGGATGGTCGTGTCACAACGTCCCCCTTTTCCCAGGAGTTGGAGTAGTACAATTTAAACGCCGACATGATCTTTTGGTCCTAGCCAGTACCCCACGTTTACAGTTTATTCATCTACAAAGAGGTCCTTTAATCGTCGTTGCCGTATTTCTTCTGCTGTTTCTGCCTTTTTTGTGGATGTGTCTTCTTGATGTTCATCTCTCATTGCAGCTGCTTTTACTGCCCTTAATTGTTCATTTTGTTTTTCCGTTTCTTTCACTGCGCGTAACCATTCTTCTTTGTTATTAACCCACACGGCTTGTAACCTTTCTTTTTTATCATCTGTCGCTGCAGGCATGACTGCCATGGTATTATAGTATTTGAAGAGGGTAGTTACATCGGATGTCTTCCAATTGTGTTTTGCTGCAATGGATTGTACAGTCTTTTCAATTTCCGTGGGAGCCAGGCGTTTCCTTAGTTCAAGTATGGAAAAGAGATCGTCAATCGATACGGTTGATGTCTGTATGGGTGTTTCTACATCCTCGAGGCGTTGACGTTCTCGCAAGATTTGCAGCATGGCGTCATTGGGACGCATTTTTGTTATTGTAGGTTCGATCTTGACTGGTCCAAGTTCTGCTAACTTTTTATGAAGTTGTGGATCGCGGCTATCTTCTTCAATGAAGTCTGTCTTTGTTTCTAAAACGATGCAGTTTGAGTGCCCATGATTTTCTTGTTTTTGTTATTTACCAGCAGCCATGTCATGGTTACGAATTTGAGAAGGTGATTCGCGTGGTACGCTGGAAAGTGTTTCTGGCTTTGGTTTTCGTGGTAATTGTCTTACAACTTGTTTAGAGGCTTGAGCTCCCATGGCGATTCTCAAAACACACAACAAAGCGTGGGTTCGCTCAAGAGAAGTCACTTGTGATTTTCCAAAATAGGAAGGGATAATTTCTCCGCTACAAGAGATAGGAATTGGGAAACGAGGTCAAGACTAACTCTCTTACTGTGGAACAAGTGGGGTTGATGAGTGGTTAGAATTCAAGCTACTCATCATAATTCTGACAGTTTGAGTTTCTAAACAAGGAAATCATGTGGAAAAAAAAGAATTATTGTGATATTGTACTACTGCTTTCCTGTAGGCAAAACAGATAGCAATAATTTCATTCTTACAAAAAATGCTAGAGAAAAGGGAAAAAAGAGTCACTTAAGATCGATACAATAGATTTCAAGCATACAAGGGAAAAAAAAATTATATATATATAAAGTTTCACATCTGCCATGGTAGTGTCCATAAAGTATCTTGTAACTGTGGTTCTGGCAGATCCTCACCACTTGTTGTACTACTTCCACTTGAACTGCTGAGACTGTATCTTCGTTTATGATGATCCATCATTAAACCTAGTTTGGAATTCCAGATAGAGGAGGAAGAATGATCTGTTTTGGCAAAAAATCTTGATTCGTTTCGTGGCGTTGGTTTCCAGAAAGACCCAACATCATGAATAAATGTACATCGTGCACCGTATGGACATGCACCATCAACATGATATGCATGACAGATCCGTGTTTTGTATCGATTATGCCTGGGAATTGCTCTCAATTCACTGTCTCCGTGCGCATATCGACATTTTTTACCATATCTACAGAAAAACAAAAGGTGGTTATTACTATTTGGTGATATTAAAAACGTCGGCTTCATTTTATTTTATTTTATTTTATTTTTTTTGGTAGTGGATTTTTACCTGCATTGACCCAATTCGGTCCAGTTACGGCAATATTCGGTTTTATACAAAATGATCTGTTTGACGTTCGATGTCGAATTTGATTTTTGTGGTTTATCCATCATCCAATCATTATCCTTTTCCCAAGGAGACCAGCACATTTCATTTAACGTCATGATAAAGAAGTAGAAGTAGTAAAGAAGAAGAAGAAAGTAAAAAGAAAAAGATGATGATAATGAAAAAAGAACGAGAAAGAAGTGATATAAAAAAAATAATAAAATTTAAAAATGAATAAAGAAAAGAAAATGAAAAAGAAGAACTACTGTGATCAGTTATATATAAAGAGGTAAAAGGATGATAGTAATACGTTTAGAGAATGTAAAGCATTTTATCAAAATTGGTCAAGTGTTCTCTTATGCTTGTTTCATTCAACCTTGCTACAGGTAAATTTTTTTTTTATTTTTGGGGGGGAAGGACAAAGAAAAAAAAATGATGACAACAATAGGTGAATTAAAGTTCTTCGCATCGTTGATCACCTCGCAGACATATATACCAATCGCCCACACGACACTTGATATCTGTCGGAAGCCGGCACGGACACTCAGATGGTTCATTTACACAAGCCTCAACTTCTGCACATACGTATTTATCACATGGTCCTATTTAAATCAGGAGTAAAAGAAAAAACTATAAGAATGAAAAAAATATAACTTTTTTTACCTGTTTGAGGCCTACTAAATACTACTGACTCTGTTTCTCCAAACGTAACTTCTTCTTCTTTTTCCTTGCTACCAAACATTATATTCTTGAAATCAAACCCATGACTTATGCCACATAGCAGTAATGTACAAATGACCACAATGATGAACCGCATCATGAAGAAAGAAGAAAATACTAAATTAATGAGCCATGGACGTGACTTGGATTTGTACAACGCAATGCAGCTGCTCGAGCACATTCCCGTTTTTGACGTCAGTCGTACACTTTGACACCAGACGAAATTGTCTGTGCGATGCCTTTTTGTTCTTTTAACAATGAAATTTCACATTGGAAATGCGACCGCGCTGCTTGCACAAAAAAAAAAAAACTGAATTTCGTCAAAATAGGAAATTCGATATGCTGGATATCTTGAACAATGAGGCATTACTGTAGTTACAGTGGTCCGTTTTGCTTTAAAAATACAGCTTATTCTCTACATTTGGCATTGTCTATTTCCTTCTTTGTATTGCCATCCCCATAGAATGAAATACAAACGCTACTCTTTGGCTTGTCGTAAGATTTAAACACATCGGATTCTTGAGGGTCATGGTCCCCTAGATATTAAGTGTTTGATGAAACGGAGTACCATTTTTTCTGTAATTTATCTTCGTGAGACGTGAATCCTTTTTCCATTTTTCTTCTTTCAATGTATCCTCCTCTTGCAACGCATTGCATACAGCATACCTGTTTCTTCATTTCTTTTCCCATGGTACCTATGCCAATGCAGTTATGTTCTTCAGAACTATCAATATTTCAAACGAAGATATCCTATTTATCAGATCAAATTCTTTTACATATACCTTGTAGGCAAAGCTTCCTTTCAACCTAAAGTACTATTATCTTCTTTTCCCGTTACGTGATGAACACACCCCGCGTTTCCCCGAATAAAAAATTATATCTTTATACTTGGCTTATTAAGGATATCTTAGGACCAATGATGATGCATGTAGCATTTCTTCCTAGTGAATTACGTAACCTCCTTTTTTCCCCTTCTTTCCCCACATTGGAAAGGTTTTATTCGGATGAATGAACGGGAACAAATGGTAGAATGAAAACCCGAAACTTTTTTTTTTTCTTTGTCATAGTTTTTTTTTTATATTATTATTATTGTGATTCATCATCTGTTACTGCATCCAATGCTTTGATAAACATGTTTAACAATCGCTCTCGATCCTCTAAACCAACGCTCACACGCACCAAATGTCTTGGCACGCCAAATTGTTTTGCCCAATCTAACTCTGTGTAGTGGGCTAAAATCGTATAGGGACATGCCAATGTAAAGTTGGTGCCCAACGAAGGCCCTTTTGCACTTTCAAGATGATCATAAAATTGTTCTGCTTGCTTCTCATTGGAAAGAACAATTGAAAATAATCCACCATAACCGCCCTGGGCAGTTCGAACCGCGTCATAGTTCTGTCGACATGTATACTTGGGATAGTACACCTTTTCAACTACGAAAGAAATTAAAATACTATCTTCATTGCATACTGGTTATTTACCTTTGGGATGACTTGACAGATAGTCGCAAAGTGCTTCGGTATTTTCATTAATAAGTTCGGATCGTTCTTTAAATGTTCTTGAATTACGTTCCAAGAACACAGCATCTTCACACCATATCAAATCTTCGTAGTCTAAACTTAATTTTTGTTGTAACGTGTCGTAGTATCGCCCACGAGGATTCAGTACCAGACTAAAAAAAAAAAGATTAGGTTAAACGTTTTTTTAAGAAAAGTTACTTACCTTCCACCCATTACATTGCTATCACCAGAAAACACCTTGGTCAAACTACTTACAACCATATCCGCATATTCCAGGACATGGACATTGCAAAAGTTGCCGATCGTTTCATCCACCACAATAAAAAAATCGTACTTGTCTGCCAATTCACGAAGACGTTTGAGATTTGGTGATTTGAGAAGTGGGTTGGAAGGTAGTTCACAGAATAAACTTAAAATCCGTTCGCCTGACGCCAACCATGTTTCTAGTTTGTCAATATCTTCATCTTCTCCTAAACCATAGAAATGGCAACCAGCACCAAATTTTTGCAGAATCTTGAGGGTATCCGTATAAGGAAATCTAAAGCTTTTGTTTAAGCCATACAATGATTTCTTTCCTATATGCCTTACCCAAAGCAGACACTTTTGCGTGAAGCATCTCCTGTTGCCAAAGCATACCGATGTGCATGGAAAATAGCACTCATACCGCATGGGTAGAGGTAGACTTCATCTTCTGAAAGACCCGTGATACCACGATCTCCTTGACGTTGACGCTGTTCTTGGATAGTACCCTCACAACCTGCTTCGGTAATGACACCGGCAATTCGACATCGGAGCGCGTGCTTGGCGCGATCCGCAAAAGCAACAGGTAAATTGCGGCCATATCGCTCTTCCACATACGTCATTTGATCACCACCTTCTTCTTCCTTGGCTGCCTTTTTTACACCGGATAGACGCATATACCTTCCACCATGCTTTGGTTTTATTTCAATATGCTCTGCATCTGCCTTGGGTGCTTCGTCTAACAGTTTTAGACAATACTCGGCCATACGGGACGATAAAATATCACCCGTATGCTGCCAAAATTGCTTAGCAATAGGAAACGCGTCTTGTGGAAAGAGGACAATGTAGACCGACACACTTTGCAATTCACCGGAACGTTCCGGAGGAGGTGCTATGACAAAATCAGCAATGCGGATTTTTCCTTCCGTTGCTTGTTCATAATAACGTTGCATAAACTCGCGACATCGATTAGCAACTCGGCGCGACGGGAACAGCATGCAGGACTCCTTCGGTTTACCAAACTTTGACAACAGCCGGTCACTCAACTAAATCAAGAATATCAATATCTTGGGGTTATACAACATAAATATAAAACCTGTTTAATAAAAGGATGGATAAAAAAACGAGGGTAACCGCATTGCATTCGCGAAGTGACTCTTGGATCACCTTCTTCGTAACCAATGTTGTCTTGCCATGTAGGAAGCATGACAGACACCGCATGCGGAGTATGTGCCGGAATACTAGCACCTACTTCTTTTGGAGGTTCAGGAACAATAGCCATAGCCAAAGAGAAAAAAAGAAAAAAAAAACAAGGTTGCTTGAAAAAGACACAGAAAAATGAAGAAAAGAGATCAAGCGTGACACAAGATCCTGCCTTATCATCTCTATCCAATCAAGGTTTACGATTGCCAATTGCATGCTCATATTTTCATACTCCGTATCATCCATCGTGCTCGCTTTGTTTCGCGTCCACATTTTCACGAATGGAAAAAAAAAGTGGTACACATTATAGTGGAATAAACGTGCATTGATAGCATAAATGGCTATAAATTTATACTTTAAATTACTTATCTCTTTACCAATTCACTTTGTTCTTCGTTTCTTTTTCTTTGCAAGGAGAGTACTCGGTACGCTTACCCAAAGACTGGAAAAGAAAATAAAAATCGTCAACAGTAATAATATGATCATCATGTAAAAAGAAAGAAGGTGCACACACAAAAAAAAAAAAAAAAGATCCATGCATTAGTTAGATCAGTCATTCAGTCAGTCAGTCAGCCAACCAACCAGCTTATCCCAACGCATCCTTTTTGTGAGTAATAGTTTGTAACAGGGATGGGCCAAAAGGATGTTTCATTTTTACATTGCTTAACTTTGATACACAATAGGATTTTTTTTTCTTTTCTCTTTTTTTCTTTTTTACATACAGTAAATACCTCCTTTCACAAAAACACGTGGTGGTACTTCTCCCAACTGTCATGTTTCACGGGACTAGCAGGTACCTGGTTTTTCTCCCCTGATTGCTCTAGTTCTTCGCGTCTTCGTTTACTGCTCGTCTGGAATTGGACATCTGTTCCATCAATGTTGGCATGAACGGATTGTCGCATAAACTCGGGAAGTGGCTTGCTGTACTGCCGGCGGGTGGTATTTAACATATTATCCAACTCTTTAAAATTATTAGAGTCACGTATAAAGGTCTGATGTGATTCTTCTTTGATATGCTATTCTCCCAATCAATGGGGGATAAGTGATCTGGAAAATAAAAATCTGTCTTCCTCCCATTTACCTCGGTCATGGATTTGAATCTAACTTTACAATTTTCACAGTATCCCATTTCATAATCTCGTGGTATCCGGTGCGCCATGCGTTTTTGGGCTGGACGGGTCTTTTCGGCATGATGCTGGCCCGCCTTGTCCATTATAGCTTGTGGCGCCTGATTATTGTGAATGTTTTGAAGGGTATTATCGAACACACGTCGTTGCAAACGGGTCACATTTTCGCCAAGAGGATTCCGTCGACCATCTGCTTGGGCTATAGCCGATCCTGATGTAAATCGGGATACTTGTGTCTGCGTTTGCAATGACTGCTGAAATCCTGAAGCTTGCAGAAGAATGGATGCAGACTCTTGACGCTGCAATGGTGCCATCGGCATATTTTCTTTATCTGCACAAGGTGCTTGAGGTGTGTGCTCTGCAACTGCAAGTGTAGCCGCAACATTGGCCTTTTGCGTATCTTTGGTCGCATGCGACGCCTGAGCTAACGATTGGGCAGGTGGACCAAACGGCGATCTGCCAGGTGGTGTATCCTTGAGGTAAGGCCATGGATGCGCACTCCCAGCAAACGATGGATCCACAGGGGTCCGCCCATAATCCCGAATCACAACAGGTCGATGAATACCCGTCATATCCTCCACCATCACATAAGGGCCCTGAAAACTAACATAATGTGGACGTTGTGATGCACGACCTGTGCTAACACCATATCTCTTTTCATCCTGAAGTAACCTATCCAGCTCCTTTTGTTTCGCCGCAGGCTCTGGCCTTCGCCCCGCACTCGGTTTCTCCACAAGATACTGAAGAATACCCACCAGTTCTAAACGCTGCCGTTAGTCTTTGATAAACAAGCCACTTCATTTACTTTCTAAACTCCAGGTCTTCAATCCCATTTTCATGGCTTTCGAAACAATATCGTCAGCTGATGCATTGTCTTGTGACGATGGCAAAGGCCGAGTTGTTACAAGATGCGTACATTTGGCTGAAAAGAAAGGTTCAATGGTCTAGGATAGAACTTAGCTTTGCCTAGCATTTTGTCCAATCGCTTTATTATTACCGCTCCCAAAAGGGTTAATCGTCCCTCAAGTCGTTTTTTCCTGTGATCATCAACATTGTCCAAATAGAACTTGTATGTAGGAAATAACTTCCGACAGTTTTTCGCCCATTCCTCGCTCGTTGATGGACGGTTTTGTTCAGTCGGATCACGAGGCTTCAGAGCTTGCATGGTGGAGGATGAAAGCTTTTTTTTTCCTTTAATGTGCGGCGCGTTGGACAAGTTTACTTTTCAGCGCGCTCCCAATTTGGAGCATCACATACAGTCACACATCAGACGAACGAAATTTCAGACACCCACTCTTACCTTTTTGCTTGTATTCACGTAAAACCCACCCAACCATGAGTTCTGCTGGTAATCGTAATCGTTCGGCTGAAGACTGTTCAGAATATGAAAGAGGCGGCATATACTGGCTGCATCGCACTGGCTGCATCGCACTGGCTGCCCCATCTCTGAGATTGTACGCCTTATGAACCTTCCCCGAAAAACTGTGCAAGATACCATTACCAGTTTCGAGAAAACGGGTGTCGCTGAGTCTGCCCCGAAGTCTGGCCGCCAGAAACAGATTGTCCCTGACCAAGAGTAACGGCATGCATGTAAGCATACGCCGTTACAGTTTCCTGCCATATTCACTTCAATAAGTAGCCTTGATTCCCACTGGTGTTCACGTCCATTGAAACCCAATTATCTTGGGATGCTACGTTTTTTTTAGAAAATCTATGAGAAAAAGTTATACATACATACTCTCCAGCACGAGGCTAAACGCATTATAAAAAGTTTTTTTTTCATAACGTGTCATCTACGACTTTAACGGAGAATCGTATTTGAACGACTTTGTTCCGTGGCTATAACAGCTTAACGGCACAAGCTGTTATACAGGAGAACATGCGACGTGGCGGAAGCAGGTGTGTGTGGGATCAAGGGTTTTGACTACTGGTTTGCAGAAAAACCTGATCTCAACCCAATTGAACATCCTTGAGACGAACTGGAGAGGTACATTTTTCCATGAAGTTGACTACGCCGTATTCGATGATTTTTCCATTGATCACTTGCCACATTACAAAAACTTCAAAAAATAATATAAGACTATTAGCATGTCCTTTATTTTTATGCCAAGTTTGAGACATTTCTCTTCATTCGTCATAAATGTACCACGTTACGAGTTCTTTATGTGTAGCTATATAAAGAAATGGCATTTGTTCTTACACGTGGATAACAATGGGCGCGTTGATCTCGTTACAAAAAGCAACACGATGGGGCCCTGTCGATTTCTCCGCACGGATAACCGCTGAAAACACGAGAAAACCACGTTATTCGTTTTCACTACAGTCACACATGTTGCGTCTTGTATCTACATGTTTCGTTTTGTCCAGCAACTAGGCTTGCCATCACAGCGTTGTCTGTATTCAGTCAAAGCTTGGTCATCCCATGAGGCAACACGATGGCTAAACCAGTTCAATGCAGACAAGATTCCTCGCGATCAAGTAAAGGTCACATTTAGTCGCAGCAGCGGTCCTGGCGGTCAAAATGTTAACAAAGGTAATCCGATCATGGTTGTTACAGAAGGCTAACATGGCGTACAGTCAGCACGAAAGTCGACATGCGCCTTCGTCTGGATCAAGCAACATGGATTCCCGACTATGCGCGTGAAAAGCTCAAGGTAGGCTTATTTTGTTTTATTTGATTACGTGTTTTGCTTACCGTATCCAAAGACATCCCATCGTCTGACAAAGGCAGGGGAGCTTGCATTGACATCGGATCGCACACGATCGCAGGCCAAGAACGTTGAAGATTGTTTTCAGAAATTGGCAGAAACAATTAAGGAGGCGGTAGCTGTGCCGAAAGAACCGGATGAAGCCACTTTGGCCCGAGTGGAAAAATTGTACGTTTTTATTTTAGGTTATCCCTGTGGACTAACCATCGTCTTGGTAGACGACAAAAGGAGGATACTCGGCGAAAAGAACGAAAAGAACGCCATTCACAGAAAAAAAGTAGTAGACGATCCAAAAGTTTTGACTACTAACAGGGTGAAGATGTTCCTGCTTAAGACCGTTGTGGCCCTGTTTCTCTTTGTCCACACAGAATGGACTTCTTCTCAGTATAGTCAATGTACTGGCCGCGTGCTCTGACCTCAGACTGTCGTGTGATATGCTGCATCATGTCATTTGGGTGAGGATGAGGATGACGACGACGTATGCGCTGTCCAAGTACCATCTATTATAGAAAAAGATAAGCGACGGGTTTCTATTCCCTTTTGTACCTTGACCCTGTTACACCATCGCTGGCCTACAGACACACTAGATGTTGATGGCCAGAAACAGATAAGGAACGAAGTAAAAGCACGTACGGCCTTTTTTAATTTCATGGGATGGGAGTGTGCTGAAGACGATGTATCCTGCATAGGCTCTCTCCTACTTACTGTCTCTGTCCATGAGGCTGTCTGAGAAGAATGATATGCATCAGTTAATGTCATTTTTAAGAAAAGAAAATGGGGGAGAATGGAATGAAGATTGTTTACACACACACACGCACACACAATTTATTTATTTAAAGCAACAATGTGGCCCAACCAGCCATCATCGCCACTCCACCCAGCGGAGTCACCGGTCCAAGGGGACGCCATGCATCACGGTTGATAGTCAGTAAGTAAATAGTGCCACTGAAGGCGATGGTGCCACCAAGAATCAATGGAGCAGCTGCAGGATGAATACGACGTACACTTGGTGGAATGGATGAAAGCGCTAACAAAGCAACTGCATGCATGAGCTGGAACTCAGCAGCAAGCGTCCAGTTCTACGCGTTGTCAGAGATTATCTTTCAAAAAAAAAAAAAAACCTTACTCTGATTTTGGCCGGGTCGTTTCCCACATGTTTGGCCAATCCATGGGACCCATAAGCACCGAGACCCAAAGCCGTTAAACCTAACAAATAAAATAAATGTAAAAAAAAAAGACGCTTTACACCTTTGCTCTTCTTACCTAACACACTGCCCGCTCTCCAGTAAAAGTTAGATGCCATGTCACAATGAAGAACAAAGAGCAATGAGAAAGAGTAATGAAAAAAAGGAAACCGATAATTTTATTTTCCACCGACTACTCCCGACTCTCCTTGGAAAAAAAAACTGACGTCAAAAAGTGTGCTTGAATTCCTCGGCTTTGTCATCCATGCAAGGCCTCATTAACCCATGGACTTTTTAACCTCTTCTGTCTTTTGGTTGCACACTTGGACTAGTGATGCGCATGCGCACGTCTTTCTTTCTTTCTTTTTTTACACTATTGAACGCTGATCCTATGGCCGAATCGCCGTGCACTTGTCAATAGAATAGCGTTGCTTTACGCGCCGACAAATGAAACGTGACATCATGGGATACATAATATAGACATTGAAGCCATTGTTCCATGGCCATGGAACGTGTTATCAAAGGTTGTAAAGGAAGAATGCAAGTCAAACCATCGGAAGGTCTGGGATAATCCTTCATTGCATAAACAACAAATATCTTGATGGGAATCTTTGTTGCTAAGAACATTCTTTGATGATCCCCTGTACGATTTTGGTTCCATAGATGATTCCAGAACTACAATTGTATAACATTTTACTACATTGAAACGATGAGTATGCATAATAAGAAGAAGAAGGGGAAGGATGGGAATTGACATGGTAGAGAAAACATCACAGCGGATCTTCTTTTTCTTGCTGTGCTGTCACCATTTCTTTTTGACTCCCTTTTGGAAGGGGGTTTTTAGCAGTACCAATGTATGCGGATAAAATAAAATTGTTGGAAACAGAGGCAAAAAGGTAAAGAATGATGCTGTCAAGCAGGAATGATATCTGGCGGGAAGTTGCGATTTATGGTTAAATCTATCGACCGTCACATTCTCCTTTTTTTAAGAAAGAGAAAAAAAAGAATGCAGGAACGTCAATGGTTTCAACGACAACGACCATTTCTTTCATTGGCCTCGCCATTTTAGCTTTTCTTGCATTCTGTCAAAAGTCGGTGAATCCCGAAAAGAGGGCCCGATGGCCGAATGCCACCGCTTGCAAATGGACCCTCGGTGTCTGCCTGGGGCTCAACCTGGGTTCCTGGATGCCAACCCTGCTTCGTGTTTACCTTATTGGCATCCTAGAGAGTTTATTCAACGTCATTTGGAAACGTGGCCTCTTTGGCTCACCTCCAAGAGAGATGTTTGAAAAAGCCGTCGATTATTTTGTGGAACAGTACCGTAAAGCACACCCCAATGAACATCGAAACGCCATTGTGACGGGTAAAGGATCGCAAAGGTGTCATTCTGGAACCAACCTTTTTCTTAGGTGGTGATTCAGGCATCGGGTTTGAAATCGCACGTGGATTACTGGAAGCGGGATTTCATGTGATCATTGGTAAAGTAATAACGCTTCTATTGGAAAACAGCTGATGATGACAGCATCACAAACTCCGGAAAATGGTGTTGCCGCACAGACCAAGTTACGAGAAATCACGGGAAATGAAAACGTGTGGTACATGAATCTTGATCTTTTATCATACGACAGCGTCCTTGAATTCTGCGACAATGTCAAGGCTAAACTACCTCAAGGCCATTTGGATCTCTTAATTAGTATGCCCATAGCAAAACAAGCGGAACGTTGCTAAACACACTGCTCTAGATAATGCTGGCGTTATGAATCCCCCGTGCCAAATGACAGAGAACAATATTGAAAGCCAATACCGAGTGGTAATACTGCTAACTAGCGCTGCAGCACATCGGGCTAACGCATTGTGGCAGAACTGTTTGTCCCCCTTCTCATTGACGCTACATCTTCTTCCGTGGATGCGATCGGATGGTCGGATCTTGTTTGCCTCCAGCTCTACGGCATACACGATTAGCTATTTTAATTTTAAAACGCAGGAGCAGGAGTACTCCCTGAATGGTCTGTCGCATTACGGTTACAGCAAGCTCTCCATTGCTTTGCTGGCCACTCGCCTGAGTCAGATGCTTGCTAAACAAAAAAGCAAAATCAATGTTCTCGGTAATGCAATGTCTCCATTTATATAAGAGGACGACCAGCTAAAGTATCACGTAGTCTACCATCCCGGCGTTGTCCGCACAAATCTCTTTAGACATACTAGTATATTCTCCTGGCGTATCTTCAGTCGCCTTTTGGATTATATCTTGCTATCTCCAAAGGAAGGAAGCAAGACGCCCATGTTCCTCAGTCTATGGTCGGAGATTGACCCATCGGATGGTCAGATCTGGCTAGATATGGTTCCATATCCCATACCCTTTAGCACAGAGGTCGATATACTGGATGCGTTATGGAATCACTCCCTTGAGAAACTACGAGGACTCGACGCCGAAAAATATATCAGCAGTTGCGCTCGTGACGATGACTCCATGCAGGTCATATCGTAACATGAATTTCTTTTTGTTTTTGCCTGCGTTTCAAACCTACTATGTGCTAATACATAAAAAAAATATTTACCTGTGCGTCCATTTTCTAATTTGACCCGGGTATGCGCACTGCTAGATGGTGACAAGAAGTAGACGCCACGTGCACCATCGTTTACAGATATAAAAGCAAAAACTCTTTTTTTTTCTATTTGGTTGTTTTAAAATCATGCGCGGACCATTTATATTTCTTTTGCTTGCATTGTATGCTGTGTTTACCGCCGCCCAGTACGAACGGATGCTGGGTGACTCACTGCTGTTTTATGAAGCGCAACGGTCGGGCCGTCTACCGGCCAATAAGAGAGTGCTATGGTTTGATGAGAAGAAAAAAAAAATACACAAGAGAGTGTGTGAACTGAAGAGGCTGTAAAACTTAGGCGTAACGACTCTGCGCTTACTGACGGATCTGATGTACACCTTGATCTCACAGGCGTAAGGAAAAAAAACGCTATTGTTTGTTGTTTTGATTTATCCATATCATAATGTAGGGTTACTACGATGCTGGTGACTACGTCAAGGTAAACATTTCGGTTGATCTGTTTAGATTTACATTGTTTGCAGTTTACCTATCCGTTAAGTTATACATTAACCACATTAAGTTGGGGAGGTAAGCTGCTGCTTGCTCTTTGTTTCCCGTCACTCAATCACTTGGACATTCAAAAGCCATCGAGTACTATCAGGGTTACAAAAAAGCCGGTCAGCTGGACTATATGAAAGACATGCTTCAATGGGTAACAAAAAGCGCGTTTTATCTAGATGTTTTAATTCCGACTTCCTAGGGAACCGACTGGTTGATCAAAGCGCATCCAGCCCCTGATGTTTTGTACGTGCAGGTAAGATAAACATAAGCCGTCATTGTCAACTTTAACCACGTCATTACAGGTTGGCGATTCTGAAGTTGACAACCACTATTGGGGTAACACCACACCTGCAAATCGCCCGCCTCTGCTAACAGATCGATCCAGGCCCAGACACCAACATCCCCCTTCCTCGTCCATCTTTTCAGATAAATGCGTCTGCGTTCGGTACAGATGCCGCAGCAGAAGCAGGTACGGTGCTGTTTCCATTTAATGTCTGTATCTAATGCATCATGATGGATAATAGCTTCCGCATTTGCGTCCACTTCCATCTTCTTCCAAATGATTGCCAAAGAGAAAGGAAGCAAGGAGGACGATGCATATGCGCAGAAATTACTGGATCATGCACAGCAGCTCTATAATGCATCGACACATATCCGCCCATTCAAACGTTATCAAGATGCCGTGGGTACCCTCGGCGAGTACTATCCTAGCACAGGTTCGACATGTCTACAGCGGCGCATTTTTTGTAAACTTGAAACAGATTATGTAGATGACCTGGTCCTCGCTTCTTTGTGGATGTACCGTGCTACGAAAGATCAGAAATATCTCAACGAGGCTCTTCAGTTTGAAAAGGAATTTCAGATTGCAAATCACTCGGTGCCTCCCAGCTGGGACGATAAGGTAGGGTTTCCAGAAGAAATCAGAGGCTAATACCGTGAAAGTTCGGCTCCGTCTATGTGCTTTTTGCTCAGATGACGGTGGATGGTCATCCATCATTTAATGCTCGACAACGCGAAGCCGAGAGGTACCTTGATGAGATGCTTAAAGCTCCACGCACCAAAGGGGGTCTACTTTGGTGGGACTATGCAAGGTAATGCACAGCCTAACTCATGAAAGTCTATCCTGACACACCTGCAGTGGAAATAATAGCCTTTCATGCGCATTGGGTGTTAGCGATCTACTCATGCTATACAGCTCCTCCGTTCTCCTACCTCTCTCAGAAAAGAGCCCCGACAACCGTAATCAAATTGTAGCGAAAATGAAACAGTACAATGGTTGGTTAAAAGGAACAACAGCAGAGATAAGAAATAATGCTGTGTCTTTTTAGATCAAGCCAAAAGCCAGTTGGACTACGTCCTTGGCAAAAATCCAGCAAATCAAAACTATGTGGTGGGTGAAGCGCCAAACTCTCCCAAATTTCCGCATCATGCCGGCGCGAGTGGCGTTGTAGGAATAGATGAGCTACTTTTTTCGAAAATGCCGTCGCATGTACTGTATGGAGGTACGCAGGGAAAGGAGAGAAAACCAAAAAGGTACTGATGTAGCTTCCGGATCTAGCACTGGTTGGGGGTCCAAACAAAGACGATACGTTCGTTGATCGTCTTGATAACTGGTCAGAGACGGAGGTAGCATTGGACTACAATGCACCTTACCAAAATATCTTGGCTCACCAAGTCATGTATGAAACTCGAACACCAAACTCTCCGCCACCTTCGCCACCTTACGGCGGCTTCGCGGATGGACCGAACGCATTTCTTCCTTACTGGGCCATTGTCCTTTGCATTGTGCTTCCTGTGTTAAGTATTGCTACCATTGCTGCTACCGTGGTGATCATGTATCTAAGAAGACGAATGAGGGCGAAAGCGGAAGAGGCCAAACGAACTTCCGGCAGTTCCACAGCGCGCATTCTCAGTCCCCATTCCATAGAAAAATCAACACTACCATAAATCCCCTAACGCTGTAACATTGCCTCCCTTTATGTGTATATTACAAAAGAATTTTGTTTTTATATATCCTCATAATCTTCATCACCCAAAATTTCAATCCTATCTTCGTCGTCGTCGTCGTCGCTTACGTTTGATCGTTTCTGTTCCGAAAAGTAGGTATCCTTTGTCGCAAATTTCGACTTCGCCGGCTGGGTTGATTTCTTTGAACAAAAAGATCAGATATACCTTTCACAAGACACATTACTTACGTTTTCTATCTCCTCGTCTAAAAACATATTTAGCTCTGGCGCATTATCCTCCAACTGTAATGATTCCAATGTAGCAGCCACACCCGCTTTGGTGCCGTCTATGTAACGTGCACGACCAAGTGAGTTTCGATTCTGACTACCCCTTAAAACTTACGTGAATACAAAGAAGAAACCTCGGTCTCCCTGCGCCGCCGGTAATCCTCTAGCTGTGCCTGAAATGTTGCGTCATACAGTTCAACTCTTTTTTTGGTCTGCTGTTGATGATGTTCCTCATAAGCTTTTTTTAATGTCATTTCCCTGGCTTTAAGCATATCTCTGTGTCCTATTTAGTAAGGCAAAATGATAGTTTCTGTACATATACCTTTTCTTAACCATTTCTAGACGAAGAGCTTCTTCTTCTTGTCGTTTCCAATCCTCAAAGGCGCGTCTTTCGATATCAGCCGAGTTATCTTCGATCACCTTTTCCAACGACTGAAGGGCATTTTTCAAATCCGCTACATAAAAAAGACGGATCAATACGATTCTATCCAAACCGAACACGTTACCTGCGGTTTGGGACATAGTAGCTAAGTCCTCTTTGATTGAATTTAATGAAGCAGAAGTAGTTTGCATCGTTTCGCATACACTAATGTGTTGCTGACAGTGGTTAAATACTCGAGCCATCAGTTGATCCGCCGTCTAAAGTATTAGATTAATCGTTGTGTCACGATGATGCGAGCAATATCATGTAGTCATACATTAGCCTTTTTAAAATTCTCCTGATTTTTCTCGTGGATCGTTTGCCAGTCTTGTTGAAACCTTAGCTAGCCCATCAGAATAGTTTCGTAGAGGTACACTTCATACTTTTTTATCAGTTGTCCTGTAGCTTCCAGGTCATAGATAGAAGTGGTCTGACTATTCTCTGGCTTCGCGATCGTCGTTGTTGTCGTCGTCATTGACCTATATCTATTGTCAACCGTCGAATCGCAGTTCAACGGACATACGTGGCTTCAGATCGATTTAGAATGATAGCATTTAAATTTCGAAATTCTGATTTGAGCGTCTCTAGCCTAATCAAAAAGTCAACATGACTCCTACAACAGTGTTTATGCTACCGTTCCAAACCGCGCACATGCCATTCTTCTTCATTCCAGCTACATAGCAGGTCGATGTCAGTTCATCGCTTGAACAATGCCAGAAAAAGAAAAAGGAGACCTTGTCAATGACTTAATATTAAGTGATTTACTTGGAAGGATATTTTTGAATTGCTGAAACATGGCATAATCTTTTTTTTTTGCGGGATTCCCTTCGGACACAAAGGAGCCTCTCGGACACAAAAATCACGTGGATGCTCTTGGATACAAACGTGTTTTTCAAATGCTTCTATTCTATTCTTCTTTTCAAACGTCACAGTTACTCAATAAGATTTACCTTTTTTTTTGAAGCGCTAAGGAATGAAGCTTATGAACTTGTGAGATAACAAGGCTCTACAGTAACAACAACACGTAAAACGAAAGTTGGTTCTAGCTCTACAAAGCCAAATATTCGACAAATTCAGCCATTGTCCGTGTCTTTTAATTACCAAGCCATATCTATTGCTCTTGATCATCACAGAGTATATAGGTATAGCCATCTACAGTGTGGGAAGGAAGGCATTGGGCCGGTGACATGATGATGAAGATATCAAAATCAAAATGATGGATTTTCGATCAACAGCTATCGCTCTCCGGTACAAAGCGGCAGAAATCAGAACAATCACCCATAAAAAAGTGGTCATCAAGAGAATGTTATTAGACCAGAAGATAGATACTCTATACTTGCGGATTCGTATACCAGATAGTTAAACGCTCTTATCGCACAGGCCATCAAGGCAGAAAAAATGGGAGAACATCCCAAGAAAGTATCGTTAGAACATCAGATATCCAAGAGTGTCATCACTGACGCTGTAATGTCGCAAAATCATAAAGTGGCGGACACGAAAATACTCTCGGTATAGTTTGAGGGGACGTGATTTGTCCTGGTATTGGCGAAACGCGATGGCACAGAATTGTGATGATTTTTACGAATTGCAGAAACAAACAGTCAACCAGAAGGGGAGAGAAGAAAGATGAAAACGAAAGGGGGAAGAATGGCTAAGATACAAAGCGGCAAAAAAAAATTATAACATGTACTGTGCCTCTGGAAACAATATTGCAAAACGATCTCAATAGTTCAAGCGACCATGTTGATTTATGCAATACCAGCGTTTCTGACTCCGAGATATACTCCCACATCAGTTCCCCAAATTAAAGCTTGAAACTGTGCTGGAACATCTCAACGCCCAGCCTGAAAATAGCCCAGCTTACTGGGACTTGGGCCAATACGTGTTCCAGATACCATGGGCCTACCTATTCGCCCACCTAGTTAAGGCCCCACTCAGTTAAGATCCGCCCATGACAACCCTAGCTCCAATTCCGAGATAAAAAATTGCAGATACAGAGAAAAACCTCTGTCTCCTGCGTTGAAGCAACACATAGCCTCAATTGGACCCAGACAACGACGACATAAACAACTGTTTCGTTTTCTCACATTAGCTTTTTACACAAACATTATTTGACTAGGAGAGGGGCTTATACAGTAAAGAACCTTTGGCAATTCCAGCGTTCGTAGTTACTACCGGACTCAGTCGCGTACTGAACGATATATTGGTGAGTCCAACAACAAAGATGCAACCATTTTTCAAGATCTGTACACATAGTCCTTCTTTTCTCACTTGAAGACTCCCATAGCTTCCATTACTGTCAACTTTCTCTTCGCCTCTAACTGGAAAGTTGCAGAGGAAATTGTATTAATACTACTTATTACCTTGGGCCTGTCCATAGGTGGAGCTTTGGAGGCGTAACTTTCTATTTCTTTTGCACTTTCTTTTGAAAAGAGCCAATAGACCCACTTAAAGGTGGAGTCGAAGGCGAAAACAGAGAAACAAGAAGAATCGACGAAACACGTCATATTCTTTCTTCAAATCTATCTTCTTACGTTGCATCTCCGCTTCTTCAACAAAACTTTAACAAAACGCTTTTCTTTCTTTCTTTCTTTTTTCTTGAAGGTCAAGGTTTGATCAGAAATAATATAACATTTATTGACCTGATATCTATGCGATATCGAGAATACGGCCGTCTTCAACTTCCATAATTGAGTCTTTATAGTTGTAATTGACACTATCTTCTGTGCTGACTGCAATCTTCGGATTTCAGCCTTTTTTACTTTTTCGTTTGTGTGAGGTGAATGGCTTCTAGTAAGGTTTCGCGTCTCTCATTTTCTTCCTACACAACTATATTCATTCGCGTATGAATGCGTGCACAAGGATCAGACATTGCTTCCCGTTCATCGTCTCCATTCTACTCAGCCATCTTAACCTCAGACATGGTATCATAATCAGGCACATTCAGTGGAAGTCTTACTCAATAAACAGTATAAGGCCAACCAAAACAAGTTTTGTTTAAGGGCGCAGGTGGTTCTCGGCCAGTGCAAATAATTTTTCACCCTATGCGTCTGCAAAAGGCTGTAGCATACGACCTAGTCTATAACAGCATGCTACAGTGTTCTTGTCCGTTTGGGCACCTTAGTTCCTGTACAAAGGCGGCTAGAAGAATTGCAGAATAAAGTTATCCTGCTGACACTGCCAAATTTACCGGATTGTCTGTTTATCAGAGAGATGATCCACTTTCCGTAGACTCTCTTATGCAACATTGCATAAGCGATATTGGTCGCATTGAAATCTTACCGTTGACCCCACAATTGTAAGTAGAAAGTTACCATGATGCTACTAGTTACAACCCAGTTGGACTGAACTGCGAGGCTGAGTCAACTGTTCTTCTTCGCTGAGAAGCAGGTAAACCCAGCTGAAGAAAAAAAAAAAGGCGGAACGAAATTTTTTGGGTTTTATGCAGAGCAAGTTTTTGTTTTTCTCTTAGAAAACGATGGCACAATCTCAAATATTCAAAGCGACCTATTCTGGTGTACCAGTATATGAAATGCTTTGTAATGATGTGGCTGTAATGCGACGGCAAGCGGACTCTTATCTAAATGCAACGCAGATTCTAAAGGTAGCTAATTTTGACAAACCTCATCGCACTCGCATCCTCGAACGAGAAGTTCAGACGGGCGAACACGAAAAGGTCCAGGGAGGTTATGGCAAATATCAAGGTAGACGAGCACAGCGTGCGATCGTCCGAGATGGCTGATCCTTTGTAGGCACATGGATCCCTTTTGAGCGAGCTTTAGAATTAGCGAAACAGTACAATGTCGATCAGGTTCTAAAGCCTATCTTTGAATTTGTTAAGGGAGACAAAAGTCCACCGCTAGCGCCTAAGCGTAACACAGCCGCCTCAGCGACACGAACTCCTAAATCACGAGAACCTCGTGGGCGAAAACGAGCCAAACCGCAGGATGAACCTGAGGATGATATCTCCCAGTACAGCGATACACCTAATAACATGACACCCTCTCCTATGTTTCGAGCAGCGAATGAGTCCAAAAAAATGGAAGAGTGCGCTTTACCGCCTCCGCACCATAAGCGTGCGCGGCGACAGGAAGCTGAGAATGAAGGAGAGGACGACGAAGATCATGCGCAGGCTTTGCTTGACCATTTTGTTTCTGGAGATGAAGGAATCCCTGATCTACTACTCTATCCACCTTATAACTTGGATGTCAATGTAATTATTGATGACGAGGGCCACACAAGCTTGCATTGGGCTGCAGCAATGGGTCGTCTCAAGATTGTCAGAATTTTGATGCAAATGGGTGCAGATATCTACCGAGTCAATTACAAGGGACAAACAGCACTGATGCGAAGCGTTCTCTTTACAAATAATTTCGACGGAAAGACGTTTCAGGACCTACTACACATGCTTCAAAAGACAATGTTCAATATCGACAAAAAGGATCAGACGGTGTTCCATCATGTGGCTCTGACGGCTAGCGCCAAGGGCAAGTTACAGGCGTCACGTTACTACATGGAGTGTCTGATTGAGAAGCTGCGCCATCGATCTGAACTTATTTCGATCCTGAACGTCCAAGACGTCTACGGCGACACAGCTTTAACCATCTCTGCACGGACAGGCAATAAGAAGCTGGTTAAGTTGCTGATTGATGCTGGTGCAAGTACGGAATTAGCCAACGACGAAGGCATTACTTCTCAGGATTATCTGGATCACACAAAACCGCGGGACGAGCACGAGACACGAGATCGATTACGACAAAAAGTGGAAAGTCTATCCAATCTTGTGTTGTCAAACAATCACGATGCATCCACACCTACGATTTCGCATCTGTTTGATGGGTTCGCCAGCAGTTACGAATGCGACCTACTGCAGAAAGAACAAGCCGTCAAAGAAAAGAAATTAGAACTGGAAGCCAAACAAAAACGATTGGCACAGACCCTCGTCATGCTCGAACATATCCAGTGGGACGCCGATACGCTTTCCAAGGCAGAGAACAACGGTCGTCAGCTAGAATTACGGTTGCGAAAGCTATGGCACCACAATCAGAAGTTAAAACTAACTCGTCTCATCAAAGACAATGAAGAAAGACAGCAATCCAGGCAGGCGTCCTCTCAACCACAAGAAGAGGATGCCTTGGCACAGAGGTTAAAAGAGTTAACTACGCGATTGAATGAGCTTCAGCGGTCGCGACGGACCATGGTGGATGATGTCATAAAGCTCAATGCCCAACTACCGGCGAAGCGATATCAAGATTACAAACGTCTTATATCAACTTGTTGCAGCGTTGCATACGAGAATGTAGACGCGATGCTTCCATCTTTACTGGCTTTATTTGATGAAACCAATGTACAGTCGACCTCCTCGTAATCATTTGCATGTTCTCCTCTTGAAGAAAAAAATAGCATCTCAACATAAAGATGAAATCCCTTCCCCATCGCTGTTTTCCACCTCCACACAATGTCGCTAGACGATTCCCTTCTTTCTTTTTTGCTCTTGTACAGCTGAAAGCGTTAAAAAATATACGTTTGATTTTTTGATATTAGTCATCTTAGCTCTTAAATCAAGAATAGGATATATCTAGAGTTATTGAATAAGTTGCGGACACCGTTGGACCGAAATTTTAAGAGAGTTCCCACGTATACACCCTTTGATCCAAGACTTCAATTTCTAAATCCGGGCAGACAGACAGACTATGGGTCACATGAACTGGGATTCAATAAGTGTAACGTCTGTACGCGCGTTTCATATTTCTCGATGGAAAAGTACTACAGGCTATCCAGTCTGATCCACGGTAGCTATCACCGACGATACCACATCACCGAAAAAAAGGAAAAAAAAAAAGGGAACTAGATACATGCGCTATTGGTTTTGAGAGCCGGTAATCACCTGGCTTCTTGCGTATCCGATGTTTTCTTGAGGGTTGTCCTATGAGTATCATCACGAAAGCAAACAGAACGTATAGTCGTCAGATATATGTTTGACGAGACGCGCTTGTTGGGGTCCCATGACGACAAATTCATATGCTAGCTTGCTGTGTACTACCATCTCTATAGGGTCCAGAGATGGCTAGTATTATTCAGTGCATAGAGGAACATGACTTTGCACAAGAACGGCAGTAAAACACTCAACACCATGTTCACGCGTTGTATAGTGGCCAAATTATAGCATCATCTGCACAACATGCTGCAGCTAAGATAGCTTATCAAAAAAGGATTGTTGATGAAGATGACACTGTTTCTATCATTGTTTATTGTGCTGACAAGGGTGCATATCTTTCGTCATTGCATGCATCTTCTATTCCGTAAATGATCAATCAGCTTACCTCCATAAGGGCAACATTTGCTAGTCATGTAATCTATGTATTTACTGACCAAGGAAGAGCGATGAAAGGGATAGTTGCTGGTAAAAACTTTACGACTTGGCCGGGGAAAAAAATAATATCTGTCTGTAGACGATACACAGCCCCAAGCAGACTTCCCGAAGCATCCCGTTGAAACAAAATGTGGTACAGCAGCACATTGTTCTCAGTACGCACGTGATATGTTTGTAGTTGAGTTGTCTTTAGACGATCCCTTCCAGAAGGGGTCGAGCACGGGCCCGATGTATCCAGTGAGCCATCGGACGCGTGTGAAAATGGCTGCAAGGATTTTGTTTGACCTTTCTTTTGCTTGTTCCTCTTGTATCTTTTTCATAAAACAAGCTGGTTACAGTGAGGTACCACGTCGTGCGGGAACTATCGATTGGAATTAAATTTTGAGACACAAGTAATTAAATCGTACAAAGACAATGGATTTTCGGGTTGATAAGAGACAATGTATGTTTTTGTACAAAAATTCCGAAAAAGAACAATTGCATCAAACTTTACGATGAAATACATGCAGCAGCAAGAAAAAAGAGTTAGACGCGGACAATATGAAAACGTAAGAAAAAGAGGGAGCACAAAAAAATCACACGCGACAACCACGATGAGGCAAACGAGAAGGAATACAACGAGATAACGCTCTTGCGTCATTGTATTATGGAAATAAATTTGTCTTAAAAGGGAAAATAGGATAACTAAGCGCACATGACTTAATAGGCGGCAAAAGTACATCTTTCAGCATCTTGAGAGCGAATATGATCGATTTCAGGGTCTTGAGAAAGTGAGAATAAAGGGTCCTTTTCGATCTAATTCTCTTTGCGATGGATTGAATTTAGTGCATACCAAAAGCTGAATGGTAGCTATTCAGTTTCCATACCCAGGTGTAGAGATGTCATCTTCATGCTACACATAACTTAATTGGGTATGTTTAGCTATTTTTGTACCATAAAATGAAAAAGTCATAGTGCCTGCTTCTTTGTCCTTCAAATGCAGATACCTGTTATAGCACAGTAAGAGGACAAGCGTGGCACGTAACAACGAACACTTTCTATCAATATCCGATGCTTTCGGTGCCCCCCGTAAGAAGAAGGGGTTGCAGGGTTGACACATGGTGTGACAACGATATCTTTTTTCATAATTTGTATAACAATGGGCTATTTTCTTTTTTTTACTATTGAAAGCAAGCACTACTGAATGAAAAAGAAAAAAGAAAAAAGAAAAAAGAAAAAAGGATGTGTTAAAGTTGCGTACTATCGAACGGTTTTTTTTTTTTGTTGAGAGATGACGGGACGTAATTAAACTCTCATCAATGAAAAGTTAAAGTTCTGTGTACTGTCGGGACAAGAGCGATTGCATAACATAGATTTCTGCTATCTGTTATCAGGCACAGTATCAAGTGCCAGGAGGATCGGATGAGAGGACAAATAATACACCAAATTAAGGCATTAGAGTCAAATATGGACATGTTTTCCTAGATGATGAAAAAACAAAGTTTTTATGCAATAACTTCCAAGACAAGCACACACAGATGCACCGTTCATTTCATTTAGTAAAATTTGTCAATCTACCCGAGAAACGGGAGAAATGCTGCCTGAGAATTTTTTGGGGGAGGTGCATTTGTATATAAAGGCAGATGCAATCCAATTCTTTTGTTCTCTACCAAACAGATCATGCAATTGACTGCAAGCATCACCGCTCTCTTGGCTATTGCCACCTTTGTCTCAGCTGCTCCTGTGAAGGGCAAGGGAAACAAAATCAGTATGGTTCCTAACCCACACTTCAAGCGCAACGCCACTGTTAGTGTCCAACGCACACTCGAGAAGTATCGTCGTCACTTGGTCGGTGGATTCTCCGAAGGGCAAGGAACAGTCCCTATGACCGACTACCAGAACGACATCATGTACTATGGTGAGGTCCAAATTGGTACTCCTCCTCAAACATTCCACTTGGACTTTGATACTGGCTCTTCTGACCTTTGGATTGGTAAACAAAAGCAGTTTGTTATTTATTCTAACATAAGCAACAGCTTCCACCCTCTGCCAAAACTGTGGATCGGGACAGACCTTGTACAATCCCAGCTCATCAAGCAGCTACCAACAGGATGGCCGAACTTGGCAAATTGGTTATGGTGACGGATCCCAGGCTAATGGTGTCCTTGGTACAGATACTGTCAACCTTGGCGGTCTTGCCATCCAAGGCCAAACCATCGAACTGGCTAAGCAAGAGTCAGCACAATTCCAAAGTGGCCCCACAGATGGTCTTCTTGGTCTTGCCTTTGACACTATCACCTCTGTCTCAGGTGTTAAAACCCCTGTCGACAACTTGATCTCGCAAGGTTTGATTAGCGATCCCATCTTTGGTGTCTTCCTTGGCAAGCAATCCGAAGGTGGAGGAGGAGGTAAACAGAAGAAAAACCAAAATGCAACCCAATTTGATCCCCTGACGCATCTCAATAGAATATGTCTTCGGTGGCTATAACCAAGACCACATTGGTGGCCAGTTGACCACTGTTCCTGTAGATAACTCTAATGGTAAGCCAAAACATTTATCTACCCATACTTACCCGTTTCTAGGATGGTACAGCATTAACATCGACGGCCTCACTGCTGGTGGCCAGCAGGTAACCAGCTCCTTCAGCGGTATCCTCGACACCGGCACCAGCTTGTTGCTTTTGGACCAAGAGCTCGCCGATCAAGTTGCCAGCTTCTACGGTGCCACAAGCAACGGTAATGATGGTACCTACACCATCAACTGTGACACCTCCCAGTTCCAGCCTCTTGTCTTCAACATTGCCGGTGCCCAGTTCGAAGTCTCACCCGACTCGCTTGTCTACGGCAACTTCCAAGGCAGCTGCATTGCTGGCTTCGCTGCTGGCAATTTGGGATTTTCTATTCTTGGCGATACGTTCCTCAAGAACAACTACGTTATTTTCAACCAGGCCGTGCCTCAGGTGCAAATCGCTCCCGCTAGATACTAGATCGAGTCGATGTATCATTCCCTGATTGATTATCTATTTATTTAACTATTTATTGGCAACGTGTTGCCCACTTATAGGGTATTTATTTCGCAGTGCGATCAATAAATTCCTTATTACTATTAACATTTACTTCCCTTTCACCCCAAAAAGAAAGTGCTATTATTATTACGTGTACGACAATAGTAAGCCTATCATAGAGAGACTAAAGACACCGAGCGTTCTTCTTCTTCATACTTAAGGGAAAACATTTGGGATTCACCTGACCGTCGCGTCTAAATATCTTTATCGTAACGATTGTTTTGAACAGTACGTCAGATGTCGCTCTGTTGAATCTGGAGGAATTCGAGAATACTAGCCTCTGTTTCTCTACACGTTTCCCAATCGTATCTCAAAAATTACAATATCACTACAGTAGACAAATGACATCCTCTTGAGCATATATTATTAATGTAAATACATAAAATACGCCAAGTGATTAGGTGGTTTTCTTCATCCTATCGTAAACAATTCGTACGGGTGAGAATACATTCCAGTGGTAAGTCGAAACCTTGTCTTGAAGAAACATGCCAAGAGCCACTAAGTGGATCATATTTGTCTGTGCAAGAGCTCAACTGTTCGTCATGTGAGATGCAACAAATACGTCTTGTTACATTATCACTAGGTCTACCAATAGATTATGCCCCTTGCTTATCACTTGTGCTACTATCGTAGCTGGAAAAACCACGTTGATCTCACGAGGTAGCATCGAGCACTGGAAATAAATTTCATCCGTTGTTTTATTCAAAGGAAAAAAAAAGTACACTAAGAAAAAGAGATTTGTAACATGGTAAATTAGAGTAGATAAAAGGCAGCTGCATTCACAAATAGTAACAGAAAAGAGAACGTTTCATCCTGCTTCAGTTGCATAAACGGTCTAAGCTGGAAGCAAAAATGGAAACAGAATGTGCCCGACTGATCAACATCCTATCAGATTACAGCCTATATGTAGCAATACATTGAAACTTATCTATTCATTAGCATCCCGAACCTGTCAGTATTGAAACAACACTATAGCATTTAGCAACTACTTGTAATCATCAACGATCGGTGGCAACAAATAAAATAGACGATATAGGCGGACACGGTGCGTACTATTTATATCAATAATGGTGATTGTCAGAAAAATGAAAAATGTTCAAATAGTGAAGGGCTATTGCCAATAAGTTGACGATGTGGGTGCCTGAAACAAGGGGACATCACGACGTCACGTTCTGATAAATATTTGAGGCATGCGTGAGCCTTGCATATCTATGAATTTTTGCAGGGTATAAATGTTATTGACAGTTGCATACACTTGTTTGATACTATGTTACAGTGTATCGAATGCATTCTACTGTAACTCTATGCAAAGCTTTAACGTTTTACATATGACAGTTTACAGGCCGTGCAACTGATCTAGCTAAAATTGATCAAGCTTTTGATACAATGACAGTGGACCAAGCCACATTTGTCAATACAACCGAACTGGTAAACCTTCTCTTTCTGCCAACACATTTTATTTGTTTACATGGTGGGTAGTAACCATAAAGATGGTCTGGGATCAAATAGTTACTCTATCAAGATGCTCAAATTGCTTTTATTTAAAAACTATAATCACCACGAGCCCAATGGGTAAAAAGAATAATTTTTGAGTAATGACAATGGAATCTCATTCAGCATAACTAGAACTTTTTTACTAAACCAGCATTTCAGCTTGGGTTTACCATTAACAGATATCGTCTTTCCTATTGCAATTGTATGCGTAAGAATATCCATGGTGAACACTTAGCTACCATGGTAATCTGAAACCGTAAATAGTTCAGAGATTTTGCTGTTGAATGTGGAACACATTTCATTAATTAAACCTTAGGAAGAAATAATGTGCTTTATTCATTCCATAATTACACGTCGCCAAACTTGTGATATTCACGGAAAAAAGAAGTACCAGCAAAAATACATATGCTTCTAGACTCAAAACATTAGGATGAACGCTCTTTACCAGTAGTTGCCGACTTGGTTTACCTTTCATCTTCTACTTCTCTTAGTTTGGTGGGTTGCAAGTCAGCCTTCATATAGAAAAGTTGCACAAAATTCTGAAGCAATTTCAGCAGGATTTTCCTGTTCTAATTTCCCCTTGTTCAACTGCAACCACACTTGTATTTGTTGTACGTGGACGACAAAGTCATGAGATCACCAACTTTTTGAGACCTTCCAACCTTCATTGTGTAATTGTTTCAATTTGTGCCCCAATTTGCTTGAATTAGCAATTAACGTTTTATGGATCAAATAAGGTAACAAAAAAATCTTAGCTATAAGATTATCATCGCTGCAGATATATGCATGGTGTAATCAAGGCAAGCGTATTAGACAGCTATCCGTGCACTGCTCTGTGCAGAACTGCATGTAGGTTCAAGCTTAGACAATTTACAGCATATCCTTTGTATAGAAAAGCTAAATGTAATTAAGACTATGTCTAATCACGCCATATTGCATTACAGTCAGTGATGCGTATGATGCAAGAATGAAAATGACACAAGTGAGGCGTAGTATGGAAAAGATTCACGCAAGCATTTTCAGTATCAGTACTCAGCATAGTTTCACAAATAGAGCTTTCACTGTCATATGGAGGAGATCATTCTTCTTCGTGGGGTTGTGATTTTTACCTGGAGTGGTGTTTTCGTTCGTTGATTTCACGGTTTACAAGATTAATAAACTATTTTCATTGGAGCATATCACCGACGCGTAGTTCGAGATTCTCAGATTGTCCTAAGGGCGTACAATCTCCGCTAACGTCCTCCGATTCTTTCGAAATCGTTGCAACAGTTTGAGAAGTATATGCATCTACTGTGGAACAATGCACAGCGGTAATGCTGTAAGAAATGAATCAATCGGTCGCTTCTCTAAAGGCCTTGATTTATAGGTATAGGAAGTACCTGATTCGCTGTGCTAGCTGAACCATCTGGAGGGACAGCCTGCAGTGCTGCTTTCTCAGCCAACATGAAAGTAGTCTGAGCTACTTTTAGAAACTACAGACGTTAAATATATCGCGCTAGTTATCTAATTCCAGTTGCCCGTCTGTGTGAACCATAACATGGCTAAGACACGTGCCTCGCCTCACTTCCTCTTCCGCAGAATGCGTTTTTTTCGCTACATTTGCTGGATACGTAGCTATGGACTACCGCTCACAACCGAACTGAGATTTTATTTTCAAACGTCGACCTCGTTATTCCTACAATATTTTGAGATATTCTTAGCTTTATAGCTTGTAGTCGTCGTTCTATCGGATAAAAGCAATGGATTAGACTTTAAGCCCTATCATTAATTGTAAGATTCAGGCACAAGTGGCACTTAACCACATGATATACAATGTTAAAGGTTGCCGTCATGATTTAAAGTTTGCTGTTGTTTTTATTTTGCGATCTATCACTTGCTAGGTACTCATATTATGCAGGTACGGATAATCGGCATAATTAGCAGACAGTCCATGTGTTGATGTGGATCCATCATGAAATTAAGCGGTGGATAATACTGTAGACGGGAAACCTAACACTTTCTCACGACCCTCGGTGTTCATTCAATCCTTGCTCGCATAGGTTCTTCATAATTCACACGCTTGCTGCAGAAGAAAAGAAAAATATTTAACCGACTATGAATAGCGGAGATAGCGATTCATTTAAGGGCTACACTAAGATATCATTGACAACAATCAAACTTCAGGAATATCTTCGAGTTGGTGCAATACTTTCTGCGTGTCAAGACGTGTCGTTGAACAACCAATCCATGTTCTTTTTTCGTCTTGTTCTTGATCTGTTTGAAGTCTACGGATTTTGTTGAATAAAACGCGACAATCGCGCTGTCACTGGTATTGTAAGTTTACAAGAGGGTCCTTGAGGATACCATGTGAAACCTTCCACCAACCAGGATCATACCCACCGCAGCAATTGTCACGAACCTTGTCTGAGCAAAGTAGCCAATCAACGGGCTGCAAATGCGATGGCGTATTCGCAGTCTCATAAACGACAGGTTGATATTCCAAAGAGCACGGGCCAAGCCATCATGTGAATGGACGCGTGCGAAATCCGGGTTTTCCGTTTAACAGGGAAGAGTAATAATGTATGCCACCAAATGGAACGGTGCATATATTCAATCGGAAACGCATTAATAATGACACAGTGTCTTTCCTCTAACGATAACATTATCTCAGGCGATCGGCAACAAACCTGCCGATTATGGACAAAACTGCCCAAAATAAACCCTGTGCGTAACCTTAGCAATCAATATTGTATGGAAATGGTAGACAGAGTGTGTACAAAGGTCATGAGTCATGAAAGCAAGGAACACACAAGTTCCCAAGCCGCTTGGATAACGAATATTAAACAGAAAACATACTACACAAATGCCGTCATCAGTCCATTTTCAACACAGACTCTACTTGTCACTCCATAGAAACACATGGATGTATTACAATTATGGGGTAGACAATTTGGATGAGTCTACCTAGCCACAGGATGATGTCTTTTCTGTGGTGTAACTCTGGAGGTTGACGGGGATCTGTCACTTCATTTTGAACTTGTTAATATAAAGAGATGAACTAAGGGAAACTAGCATAAAGACGTGTTAGGCTGTATAGACAGAAAAAGTATTTAAAAAATACCAGGGTTTCCAAAGCGCTCAAACACGAGTTAGCAAAGGATACCAGACCAAAAACTTACTAGAGCGAAGACATGTCATCTTCTTTACTGGTTCTGATTGGTGACTGACATCCCATTTGCCATCCCGATCAAGTATGTTTGTCCATTTTTGTTTGTTACATTGCATAAATGAACGGGCGATCGATTTAGACTTGATATGGTACCAATGAGGAGCACAAAGTTGCTGATCTTTGTTATTTTTGGTGTCCGACGTCACTTACGGAACCAGCAGAGGGTAGTCTCGAGCACGTTCTTCATCGGAAGAACGGCTGGATTGAGCGGCGAAACACATTTATCGAATATGTCTAGTTGAAATAATATACTCATTACTGTTAATTATAATGGCGTCAAGGGATGGGACAAACATAAGCAGGGTTTCCTCCACGGTGAAAGTGCAATTTCCAAAGATGGTTAGTAATTGTTGCACCTTCCAGATTTTTTATTATTTTGGCTCGTATGAAAGGCGATTGCTTGTACTTCCAACCAAGTAGAACAAAGAACAAAAAAATCAGACGATAAGGTATCCTTCGTTGGCTAGCTCTAGTTCCCATTTTTCATGCTTCCCGGTCCCTCGATGATGAGGATGCTAGACACCGGCTACGCAACGTTATGTTTTGGCCCTATTCGTACTATCCTTTATTAGTTCGTAATTGACTAAATAGCGTCGGTGCACTTTTAAGTCTCGGTCTTTAGTGTTGTACCGCGCAAATCCGTCTGGATATTGGCGGTTCCTGAAATCCAAACGGATTTCTGCGTGCAACAGTATCACGGTTTCATAACCAGTGGTAGCCTACTTTTTTAACAGACGCGTCCAAAAAAAGCGATTCTTGCTCATTTATGGGCATTGCTTCCGGAGTAAACATAGTTCATCTTATGCCAAAATTCATCTTAGCCTTTACCGGGCAATGTTCAAGTTTAAGACCCTTATCCGTCGTAGTTCGAATCACACAAAATTCGTATATAAACCCCTTCTCCTTCGGCACCATCCCAGATCTTTATTCCAATCAATTCTTCAACAATGAAATTGACTGCAAGCATCGCTGCTCTCTTGGCTGTCGCCACATTTGCATCTGTCGAAGCCGCCCCTGTCAATGGCAACCAGAACCAGCTGCGCATCCCTATTTCTGCTAACCCCTCTTTCACTCGCAACGCTACTGCCAGTGTCCTCCGCACCAAGTCCAAGTACTGGAGATTCTTACATAAGGATGAAGTCACGTCCTTCTCTGATGGCAAGCAAGGTGTCGTCCCAATGACCGACCATCTCTTCGATGTCATGTACTATGGTGAAGTTGAGGTCGGCACTCCCCCTCAGAAGTTCAAGCTCGACTTTGATACTGGTTCCTCTGACCTCTGGTTTGGTAAGTCGCCTCTAATTCTTTAGAGCTACACTAACACTCCTCCTTCAGCCTCCACTCTGTGCAGCAATTGCAGCCCCAAGCAAAACAAGTTCGATCCCTCCAAGTCCACCACCTACAAGAAGGATGGTCGTCCCTGGCGTATCGGCTATGGTGACGGTTCTCACGCCAATGGTATCCTTGGTATCGACACTGTCAACCTTGGTGGTCTCTCTATCAAGGGCCAGTCCATTGATTTGGCCAAAACTGTCTCCAGTGGCTTCCAAGACGGCACCATTGACGGTCTTCTTGGTCTTGGTTTCAACTCAATCACCACCGTCAAGAATACCAAGACTCCCGTTGACAACTTGATCGAACAGAAGTTGATTGACAAGCCTATTTTCGGCGTGTACCTCGGCAAGCAGTCTGAAGGCGGAGGAGGAGAATACATTTTCGGTGGCTACAACCCGGATCACATTGCTGGTGACTTGACCACCGTCAAGGTTAACAATGCTGGAGGCTGGTACGACATCAACGTCGACAGCTCCAGTGTTAATGGCAAGCAGATTACTGGTTCCTTCCACGGTATCCTCGACACTGGTACCAGTCTTTTGACCTTGCCCAAGGACCTCGCCGACAAGGTTGCTGCTGCCTACAATGCTAAGGATGCCGGCGACGAAAGCGGTACCTACATCATCGACTGTGATAGCTCCAAGCTTCAACCTCTTGAATTCTCCATTGCTGGCGCCAAATTCGAAGTCCCTGCTGACTCCCTCATCTACGGCAAGTTCCAGGGTCAGTGCGTTGCTGGTTTCGCTTACATGTCCGATATGGACTTCGCCATCATTGGTGACACCTTCTTGAAGAATAACTACGTTATCTTCAACCAAGCTGTTCCTGAGGTCCAGATCGCCCCCGCTAAGCACTAAACGCGTACGGATTTAATCTCGATTTGGCATCCAAGCTTTTCTATTCGCCCCAAAAAGACATAATCTCTTTTATTTATTATTCTTTGATCCCCACAGTGTATTGAAATCCTTATTTATTTCAGCGTTTTATTTTCGCAGAGCGAACAATAAATTGATACATTTTTGCTGACTTTCTAAACATAAACGCTTGCAACTAAGTTTGAGATTTTGACAGGTATAAAGGTGCCCATTGGTGACTTTTACACGTGCGCTATATGCCTTGTGCTATCAGAAATGTTTTGTGTTACGTTCAAACGTTCGCGAACGTGAGGATGAGGACGTACTAATTTATTTCTATTATTGGGTACGGATAATATGTTACAAAATTGCTTTGCCTACGAAGCGATATGTAGTGGTCAAGAGAAGACTATGATATGCTGGAAAGGGTGCGGATGTATTCCCGAGAATCTGCAATTATGATCAAACCCGATTCGTTCCGCATGATTTTAGAAGTTCGGGAATTTTTGAAAATCGCTGCTTACAGTCCAAGCAATGTTTAACTCAGTTATCTAGAAGCTTATAGAAACTTGAGAGCAACCGTCTCCCCGTTGTGCAGTACGCTTCTTAACAAGGCTCGATAGTGGTGCTAATTGTCTAGATCCCCCAGTGATCGTTCTTATCTTGTATTATATGATGGGCCATCCCACAATATAATTCGAGAATACTGATAGATATCATATAAATAAGCTTACAGTTGGAGAAAACTGTGAAAAAAAAATTACATTAGGAAGTTGTGAGCCACGTGAGTTGCTGTCCCATAAACATCAAATACAAACCGGTACAATTTAGAATATGGTAAATATTCTCCTGCGAACGGTCAGTAGATTTCTAAAAGATATGACTATCTGAACATCCTTATAATAAAAAGGGGTGATCCAGCGCAGTAATCACAAGCAAGAAACATGGAAATCGTGAGCTCTTGAAACTCCTGGCACTTTCACTTGGATTAATCTTCATTCAATTGACCTGTAACCTACTGCTCTCTTCTGCCGCCACCGGAGGACTTTCTATTTCTATTTTGTTTGGATTATGCTACAGCAAGCATTATAAGTAGCAAAGTTCTTATTGGTGAAACAGCACCATTCCCGTGAAATGCAAATGGCTCATCTTGACTTTTTTTTTTAAACAAATCTCTTTGTATAGAGAAAAAGGATCTTTTGGAACGAAGGTATCATGCCGTGACTCACACAGTCTTCCATCGTTCCCAGCAGGTCAAATCCTCCTGCCTATAAACTGCACCAAACCATCGGAGATCACTTGCTGTATCTCTCTTAATTTTTATTCTGCGATATATAAAGGTCACGATTATTATTAACTGCAATGACACTAGCCAAAACAAATCCACTTCTTGACATGACCTCAGTCTAACCGTTTACCACAAGTTCGTTGCTTGGATCACTTAGTCAGGCGAGTACAAATAATTGCTTTATTGATTATGTTTACCATTTTTGTGTTTCGCATCAAATTTTTGGAATAGTGACAAAGAAAAAGGAATTGACTGTAAAACAGCAAGTGATGTTGATAGAAGAAGTATGTAAGGCTGAAGACTACAGGCGAATAGCTACCATACAGCGGTGTGCTTTTCAAGAACCGCTGTCTTTACCGTGACAGTGCTAACCCCTCTAGGTGTATTTCTTGTCGCCAGAAAATACTTTTCTCGTCCTATGCTCGAATTTGATTCGAAACGAGATGGTAATACGAATGAATTTTCTATCGTTTCTTCTCGCTGTGAAGAAAAGTGAGGTGTCTACCAAATTGACTTGTGGACCAACATATGTATAATCAGGAGGTATTTTTTTTATAGTGAGGGAAAAAAATAAAAGAACAGTGTATATCTACCAATAGCATGGCACCTGACATTATTCTTCAGTGCCAGTAACTATTTCGCCGGGGTCCACTGCGAAATTGGAGCCGGAGTTACGCACCAAAATCAATCCACTGTCCACATCTTGCTAGTAAAGCACAGCTAAAAGGTTTAAGATGGAGCGCTGATATACGTATATGAAAGAATATGATAGTCACGCATTCGTCAAAGATCAAAAATGAAAGTTCTTCCTTCCTTTCTTCTTTTCTTTGACTTCGGAGCCACTTTATTTTTCATCTATGGCTTCCTATTTTCCGTGGCCCAGTCATTTCCTCTTAAATATAAAACTATCGCAAAATATTATAATGTTACTTCCGTCATATTAGCGGATATATTCAGAAAGCCAAGGAAAAGGGAAAAAAAGCAACTAGCGGCCATAGATTGTTAAGTTGCTTTGTGACACCATTGACAAAAATTTAAGCAGGGGGCCTATTTGCCGTTATTCACAATTTCATGGTCCCAAAGAGTGGTGCTAAAGATAACAATTTTTATTGTAAATGGTTTTCTTCTAGAATGGCCTGCAGTGTGACAAAAATAATCGTCAGAGATATTGAATAAGTTTTTACGCTAGTCTAAACAAAATTTGCATGTATGAAGAGACCTATGTTATCTAGGGCCACCTTAGTTCGACGCAAAAAGTGCAGAAGTGAGATGCATCTTCCCAAAATGTTTTGACAACCACCACGCAAAGGTATTGGTGATTGCCAGCAAACAAATAAGAATACATAGTAGATTTAAAGCAATCAAGTTTCAGGTTATTTAAGAACAAAGCCCATTATGTATAGCTTCCTTTGTACTTTGAGGTTTAGTTATGTCGTTAAAGACGATATATTTGAAGCCTACAAAGATGAAGAACTCTGAGAGCCAAAATTGCCATAAGTTAATATTGTTAGCGCAGATAAAGGATCTCAGTCAAACAAAGGAAAAAAAAACGGAGATGTAGGAGCATAAAACAAGACAGCTGCTCAACGCTGAAAGATGGTTACATACATTCAAAGTCGTACTGGAATTAACTATATTTAATGGATAAGAGGTAGAAAAGCAAAGATTGAAAGAATAGTACGGATACCACTTAAAAGTTGTGAAGAGATTGTCACTCTGGTTCAAGATTTAGGTTCGTCATGATTACAAACCAAATCCTTTAAGCTACATCAATCCCAAGAAGAAATACTGTTTTAAGGAAAGACAGAAAACAAAACAGCAATTTGAAAAAGATTCTAGAGAATTTTTACCTTTCGATAGGGGTACATCAATCACTGTGATGTTTACAAAAACAAAATATAGCTATTAGAAGTATAATAGACTCGGAGCTATTTTCAAGTTCAAAGCGCGGGATTAGACTATAAGGCAAATATTATGTATTTTAGGCCAAGCGTTACCAAGACGGCATTTTTGGGTTTTAAAGGAGCAGAATATAAACTCAAGATAGGTGTCACCCAAAAACAAAAAATCTTTTTCAGTTACAGTGTTTATCAGGGGCGGTACCGCATTACGAAGGTTCTCTTCTGGGAATAACTCGAAAGCTAAATTCTTGGGGGATTGGAGTTAAAGAATAAATAGGAAGATGATCTTCCTCCTTGGCGTAAGTTTATTTGATATACTGCTAAGATTTCTGTTTTACATGATAAAAAGAAAAGATAGCCGTTTTTTCTGTTTCGCAGAGTAAAGTTAAGATATGCAGAGTGCGTCGCTATTTCAATATTATCGATCGGATAGCCACTTACAAATGGCCCCGCCAATACCCGCCGCAGCTGAGATCAACTGCGCCCGCTTAGCCACACCGGTAACCTTGTCATGAACTCAAGCACGGAAACCATCCGCTTAGCTCCACTGTAAGTTAAAACTTGTAACGTTTTCAAAAGAATGAATAATACTGCAAAAAAAAAAAAAATACATATGAAGACCAGGTTTTAGTCTATTGTGCAGTACAGCATGTGTATTCTGTACCAATTTCGGTACGGTACCACGATATATCTGTTTTCCGCTCGTGAAAGTAAATGCCGCACTTTTTTTTTTTTGGTTTTTATTAGTTAGCTCAAGTAGGTTTGTATCATTTTCTTTTAGACAGTTTTTGGTTTGCATAACGCTATGTACAAATGGAAGACAAGGGGGAAAGGGAGAAGGTACAAGAAGAGTTTTCTTTTTTTGTGGGAATCTGAAGGGTATGTTCGAATCTTAGATTGTTGCTTATTCGTCAACGAGGAAATCTTCCATAATGGATTGAACTGCATCTTGTACTCTTCCGTCAAATTCAGTTGACAGAGTCGCTTCGATTTGCGTGAGCCAAGACTTGAGCCACGAAGCAGAATGAGTTGTCTCTGATTCTGTCAAACTGTTCTTCATGTCCTCACTCGTATCAAGCTCATCTTGTGTATTTTGGATGGGTTGTTGGTCAATAGCGTTTGCTGTTTCGTCTGGGTTTATAAGGAGACCGAGTTGGATAGCCATGTGTTTGTTCAGGGTGAGGAATACTTCTGTCAACTCTGAAGCAATCACCGGTGCGGAGGGAAGACCATTGCTCTTCATGCTCTGATACTGGTCAGCATCGTCGTCATCATCATCTTCATTAATGTGCATCGAACCAGCGAGAGACGTAGGTAGAAGAGAAGGGATGTTGGATTCGACGAGTGGTCGTACAGCAGAAAGGAGATCGGCTCTGATAAAGTTAAGACGTCCACGAATTCTTTGAACAAGTTGTCGATCTAAAGGAAAGCATGTTAGAAAATCATAGGACCAAGTTTGAGTTTTTGACAACTTACCTTTTTGAGAAGATACTTCTGATATTATTTTTTCAGTTGTTGTTTCCATTACTTGATCCACGATGTTCTCATAATATTCACTTAGACTGTTGGTGATGGTGAATACGTCAATGGGAGAGATGGAGGAGGATACGATAATGGACTCTTTAGATTGTTCGAGGACGGTTTGTTGTGCATGGTTAGGGAAGATGGGCAATGCTGTGGTGAGGTAAGAGGAAAGCAAAACGAGAAGTGAAAGGAACTGGAAGAGCATAATGATAATAATAAGGAATGTAAAAGAGAAAAGAAAAAGTATAAGAGAAAAAAAAAGACAGGTGTGAAGGAAAAGAAATACTTGTTGGACAATAAATCGGCGCCGGTATCATGGAAAGGAAATGTCACACCAAGTCATTGAGTATCTTTCCAAAGTTTCCGTTGTTCCGTAGTTCATCTTCCGATAGCAGCAGATCCAGGTGGAATCACCTTTTTCTTGTGCACACAGGAGACGCTATTGTTCCATATAAGGTAAGCTTACATTTGAGACCTTTCTCCATATTCGAAACGATCACCTATAGCCTATGCTTTTCTCACCTAGTTTGTCGTACTATCGGGTCTTCACCTCACTATGAATTAGGCGAATCAAAAAACGTAATTAATATTGATCATTTCCTTTGTTTAGACTCCGGCTGTGATGACCAAGGATTTTAGCCTTCCGGAGCTAAATGACCCATCTTCCACTTCGTTACCCGCAATACCTCTAAAAGGCATCTTACCTTGCGCTCACTTGATTTCGTAAACTATTAAATAAATGAATATAAGTCTACTGTTTATTTTGAAGAATATCGAGAAACAAGAAACACCATCTTGGAATATGAGAACGGAAAATGTACACAAGCTTTTCGTTTATCCACTAACCATTTACCCAAATGTGAACAAGGCGATAGATTGATCTCCGAACTCTCACGGTTGTTCGTGTCTCACTGGCACAAAACCTTGTTCATTACACAAACAAGTCAAGGCCACGAATCTCCGAGTACACTCTGCATCAAAAAACGAAGATTTGGATTTCGTGTACCTGGAATCCGGAATGTTTCCCCTGACTGAGTCCTGGTGTACGATGGTGACCGATCGAAACAGGCTCTAGGAAATCAATCGGTGCTTCCTATCCGAATAACCGCTTAGACGAGCTTGATTGTATACATGGCAAATTACTTTTATTAATTATGATGTGATTAATGTATTCCGAATAAAAGAAGAAACCATTAGCTCCAGTAAACCCTGTGAATAGAGTCATAGGCTATGTTCTTGTCATTCTCTTACCACCATTGGGAAGGATACATGTACACATGCAGGTCACACAGTTCCAAGTCAGATACAAGGTAGCCGCTTTAAGCTTCGATTGCAACCAATAATACTCCCACACAGATTCCCTGGGTTATAGCAGGGTTCCTGTTATGGGCCGGTCAAATGCAATACGCCAACGCGATTTATGTCATTTTTGAAAGCTTTCTGTTGATTTCTGAAACAATGGACAATAAGTACATAGTCAATTTTTTTTAACTATGCCTGTCCCTTTGCCGCGACTCCGTGGCACACCACGAAAAAGAAATAGAAATACCCAAGCAGAGGTGTCCGTCGATGAGGCACTGCAGGCATTATATAGCGTTTTGATCGATTCCTTGTCAATCTCATTTCAAAAGAGATCGAAGAAAAGCCCAAGAAAAAAGATACAAAAAAATGCACGCAAGCGATCCGAAAGCAAGAAGGAGCAAAATATCGAAAGAAAACTGCAAGAATTACAGGAGCACTTACGAAAAGCAGATCGTGCTCCTCTGTCTTCTCTTGAAGACGCTGATAAGAATCTGAACGTTTCCCCAGGGACAATCCGTCGCATTCTTTTCGCCAGATATAACAAAAAAGAGCAATAGGAGTACTTTGGAGAGAGTACTGCATTGATAACTATGATAATGCTATGATAAAAGCGAAAAAAGCAGATGAGATCGAACGTTCAAAGGCTATGGACGAAGCTGAGAGCTCCAAGAATGGAGGTCCCAGAGATGAAGCCCAAGAAACAGAAAACAATGACACCATAATCAGAACTGCCTCGGCCCGGGGACATAATAGAACAAGGATATATTAATCGTTTTCTTTTCAGATAAATGCTTATGGAGAAAAATGAGAAAAAATAATCTTTTGACTGTCGGCCATCCTCATCCCTACGGATGTCTGTATTATTTTTCTCAGTGGTATGCGTAGCAACAGACTCAGAGTGATGTTGGCAGGTTGTATTACGTAAATATTCTGTGTGAGAACTAACGATTTCAAGTGCGTGCACTTCCTCATCAACGATATAGTCTGTAGGTTCAGGACAGCCACCCTCATCAACAACAATGACCCCTGTCCATCTTCGTAAAAAAATTAATTGTTCATTTTGAAATGTAATAATATAGAGACGAGAGTGGAACTCAGGACTCACAAAGCTGACGTGTTTATGTAAGGATAGGTCTGCCAAAGCTTCTGTGCCATCCTTTTCTGTGAATACGACATTTGGTTTGTCATCGAGCGCAAAGATATTCTCGATGCATACGACTTCTATTTTGTCAACTTGCGACTTCGAGATTGGCTCAGAGCGACATTGATTTTGAGAAAAAATGTATAAACAAAAGATTTTTAGTTGAACCAGTCGTAGATATCAGAAATTGGCTTAACAGCCATCTTGATACGCTGCAGAACATGGGACACTCGTTTCTGAAGCACTTCATCTTCACACTCCACATTCTGTTGGCATAGATTAGCATCCAGACGTGGGTTTCAGGATAGTCAGTATATGAACTTACGAATTTCATTCCGTCGACGTACGCTGTGTTGCCATCCACGTTGATCGTCACTTTTTTCTGGTCTTCATCAGCTTCAACCTCACCAAACTGTTGTTTTAAAAATTCAACCACGTCTTGAAATTCTCTTTCATGCTGCTCTTGAATCTTGGAGTGCTCCATCCCATCCATCTCGTCATGAGAATGACTACATGGATGGCTACTCGCTATAACGCCCAAAGGTTACATTTTGTGGTATTTTATCTTTCAAGTCACCTTTAACACTTGCGGGGGAGCTATCGACGGACAAAATGACAGCCAGGACTGAGTCTGCCACCATGTCGTTCATTGTATTTCCTATCCATTCAAGTGTCACCTGGTGAGGTTTACTTGCTTGTTTCTTCACATCAACCGTATCAAACACACGCAGCACAGTGTCAGTAAGCTTTTCGCCGCTCTTGCTGGTCTCCGTTTCCTTTACAGTGCCAAACATCATCTCTAGATGCCATTTCAGCAGACTTATGCCGGCATTAAATGGAACAACTTGTCGTTGAGTAATCACAGTAGAAATCAAGCCTCCCAGCTCATTTAAATCTTCGGCAGACATGATATTCAACTGGAAATCCTTCGAAACAAGCACACCGTTTAGCGACTGATTCTCTGTAGGATATCGGGCAGCCAGCCGACCGATTGTCTGGTAATGTCTTATTCAGCAACAACAATAAAAAAAAAGCTTCTTTACCTTGGCCATTTTCTCGCCTCTAAAATGCAACTTAACAGTGTCACAATTTTTAGGCGTATAAATCTTGACATTTTCTTCCTTTTCCGAGTATTTGCTTTGAAGGGCAGATTTGAGACGATACATAGCGTTAGCTTCACCATGAACCAAGATCTGGAAGAGACATCAGTCAATTGTAAAATAGGTCTATTGTATAACTTACCACATGAGGTGCCTTTACATCGTCAATAAACTGGCTATTTTGTGTGAAATCGACGTGTGCAGAAAATGAAATATAGTCGACAGACATCTTCAATGGTACTTTACGGCCATCCATAGCCTTGAAATCCGCAGGCTCATTCATAGCTTGCTGGATGTTGATGTAAATCAGTTATAATCTATGATAACAAAAATCTTACCCTTGCTAATGTATTCTCAACGCAGTAACCAGTGATTACCAATCCATTCTTCTTGTCTGGTGCCCAGCGTTCAAATAGTTCTCGTGATAATCCGTTCTAAGATATTGTCAACAAAAATATGAGAGTACGTAACAATTTGACAATACCTGTAGCATACCAGGGCTTGCCATCATAACACAAGGCCCAGAATCCTCAAACTGTTCGACATTCTTCAAGCTACTGATGTGCTTAAATACAAAAGGATTTGATATAGTAAATTGCTTGCGAATTCGCGCATTCATCATGTTGATGTACGTTTGATACACCAGGATACATCTCTTCGCTAAGCTAGATGCATAATAAATCGGGATGCTATCCAATTCTGGATGTGCCTCCCAGTACTCGTCTAAAATCAACAACAGTTCTTGTGCACGGCCAAGTGCAAACACCGGCATCAGGCAACGCCCGCCACGTCCGACAATATCATGTACCAGAGCTGAAAGTGTCTTAGTCGCTTTGTTCCCGATCGAAAAGCAAATACTTACAAGTAAAACGAGTTTCCTTGGCTACGCGTGGTTCATGGCTCTGAACACCATATGTACTCTCCGTAATCAAAACATCCACGGTACCTTCTGGTTTTTCTGCAGCCATCAAGTGACGATCTTCCTCACGGGAATAGTCGCCTGTATAAAGCACCTTGACACCGGCAATTTCAATCAGAAACATAGCTGCGCCAAGAACATGCCCTGCATTGAAAGCAGTAAATTTGACACCTTCTACTTCCACCTGCTGATGATAATCCACTGCTTCAATACGATGAAACGAATTGATAAGATCCTCCTCGCTATACAGTTGGTCTTCGTCGCCAATGTTACTAAAGTATCGACCATTGTTATCCTCGGTGAACATGTGAACTACAAGGTATACCTAACACGTAAATAATCGCTAAGAAGCCATCTATAAATTGCTTTCGTTGGATGTGTCATGAAAACACGGCCCTGGAATGTTGTCTAGATGGTTGCTTGTTTGATCAGCTGTCACATTACATAGATTCTGTTTTTCTTGTTTACCCTTTCCATAAGATATGGTACTGAAGCAGCATGATCCACATGAAAGCTTTTGTGATGGTCGAGAGATTAGCACTTGGAAGTTTGATACAGTAACTTACTGAGTCACCAATAGAATATCAATGCTTGCGGGGTCAATCTCATCAAAGAAGGGTAACGAGGCCAATCCGTTGTACGCAGGGTGAATACCAGCATCCAGCTGATCACATAGAAAAATAGAAATAGAAAAGCACACAGGAAAATGAGACATTTGTCTTTTTTCTTTATTGAAAGCAAGTTGCACCTAATCTATGACAGACTCCCACTGTCTCTTTTTCTTTTTTTTTTTTTTTCACAAGGTATAATACACTTGTTTTTTTCTGACCATCTCCCTCTTCTCCCCCAAGAAAAAAAAGTGAGCAACGTACCAAAATAGTCTTGCCTTTGTACTCCAACAAAATGGAAGAACGACCCACTTCATTTCCTGCACCAAGAGGTGTAATCTTCAATAGATCGTTTTCATCAGCAACAGGAATTTCAACATCAGGTTTTCGCTTGACACCGGCCATCATAAATGAGTGAAGAAAAAAAAAAGTTGGCCGCTGCGCCCAAACAACGCATGTCATTACGTGACCGCTTTTAAGTTCTGAATCACCCACAATTCTCATTTGGATGGTGCCCCCTCTCACAGTTTCAAATCTTTCACCGCCACGTGAGTAAATAATTTTATTTATGCGCTCTATCGCGATCAGTTCTTTGCTACCAGGTGCTGTAGATCTATCTAGGGTAAAGATTGCATCTCGTAAACGGCGCGAAAACTCTTTTGCTAGTCCATGTCGCTTAGGATATTTTGATCATATCAATAAAATATATCTTTAAAGATTCTTCGGTCTACGTGAGAAGTCTGGTGCTCTCGCTCAATTTCTTCATGCAATGTACTGGCTGTTTCACCCGTTTCTTGGTTATCCGATACAGTTAGTGATGGCAAAACAACCTCCCCAGTCACATTGCGGTACGAGTAGGCACAAAATCGAGAATAAAACTTTCAGGAGTTATATTCTGACAAGTGTACATTTTCAGACCTGAAGTGAAATAATGTCCATACATTACTATGTAAATTATCGAGATGGACAAGCAATATGGTCTATCATAGGCTCAGGAATGCCAAAGACAGTGTCATCACTTGGAAAAAAAGAAAGCAGGTTTACTTTTTGGATTAAAATAGGAGAGATGTCTTGTTAATTTGAAGTGTATAATGAGTGACTTAATCGAGGTGATGTCTGGTACGAAAAGTAAATCCTCTATTCCATACCACACTTGCAATTTTCCTACCATCCCTTCCTTTAAACGCTTGCATACGCACAATGTATCCGACATTTCTCTTTGTTGGTTACATTCTCTTTCCTCGGGTATTGCAACTTCGGGCGAAGTATGTTCATCATGTACACTGCAGTGAAAAGCATTTGCTTTTCTTGTAATTGTAACTACCTTGTCACGTTCACAATGCGGAGATTCTTAGTCAGCGCAAATCACTCCTATTCGCTTACGCTATGCATTTTGCTTTGTGGAACAGTGCTTTTTTTCTTTTTTGCAGTGTATCAATTGAAATAACAGTGTGAAATAAAAGGATCTTTAAATAAGAAGCTATGATTGTGCATTTAAAGGACAGAGTAAATGGGATTTACAGTATCTCAATAAACTCGAGCTAGTTCCTCCTCTGCTTGTTTCGCGGTGTCTCTTGACAGTCGCACATAGTTTGCACACATTTCCCTTTTCGTATCTGGCTCTTGCTCTTTCTTGTTCTCTTTTTTCTTTTGTTCCATAACATTGACCATGTCTTCTGCCGCCGATCGCGTTGCACAAATCGCTGCTCATCTCGAGAAAACTGGCTCATCGCTTCAAGACAAGATCTGCATCGTCACAGGTGCTGGTTCAGTACAAGGCATAGGGTACGGGTGAAATACTGTTTTTTTTTCCGGCACAGAATTAATATTTTACTTCAGCCGTTCTACTGTGTACGCTCTTGCCAAAAGACAACCAAAGGCCATTTTTGCGACAGATTTGGCTTTGGATAATTTGACGGAGCTTGCCCAGGACATTGAAAAAACTTATCATGTTCAATGCTTTCCTCGAGCAGTGGATGCCGCGTCTGCTCAGGCTGTCCAGGACATTATCACTGAAGCACTTGAGCGTTTTGGACGACTTGATGTCTTTGTAGCAAACGCTGGTATTGCCACGCCTACCCGCTTGGCTGATGAAGATGCCGAATCGTTCATGGAGGTTATGCGTATTAATGCTTTAAGGTACATACAATACTAGAACACGAGACGTACTAAGACTGTATATATGTAGTGCATTTCTGGCTGTTAAATACGCTGGTGAAGCTATGCAGGTAATTGGCAAAGGAGGAAAAGAGCTTTCTGGTGGATCCATCATCGCTACAGCATCAGGTACACATGTGAAACAGACTCTTTCATTTTACTGAACTTTATATCTAGTTGCTGGTATTCGATCAGGAGCCGGTTCTCCAGAATATTCGGCATCAAAAGCAGCGTAAGTTCGTTTTTCTCTTCGTCTTTCTTTTTTAAAAAGAAAAAATAACGGGTCTGTGTGGCATTAGGGTTATCAATTTGTGTCAGACGTCAGCATGTCAGTATGCTGGATCAAACGTACGAGTTAATGCCATATGCCCTGTATGTATTCGATTTTTTTTTAGCTCGATCAGTCTTATTTAGGAACATGTAGGGCTTAATTGAAACTGGTATGACCAAGTTGACGTTTGACTACGCTCGTGCCAAAGGTAGTGCACATAAAATTGGTCAGTTAAACCCAACCAAGCGATATGGTGTTGCTCTGGAAGTATGTCGACAGCCCCAAAAAATTGCATTGATGCTGACACACAGCTATCTTTTAGATTGCCAATGTGATTGCGTTCCTAGCAAGCGAAGAGGCATCCTACCTGAATGGCCAAGCTATTGCAGTCGATGGTGGATTATCCTCAACTTTGCCAATCGTTCCTGGGAGATTTTTTTAAACACGATACCGTGCTTTATATGTATATGATAGGATTGTTCCCAGAATGTGCGTGTTTGGCTTTCCACACAGAAGTATCAGATTGTCAAAAGTAATAAAAGTTGCAAGAGCTTGTCTGCAATAAAAAAAATTGAATGAAGTTTATCCAAGGAAAGCAACAGCCTAAATCCTCGCTAGCTTGTTCAATCAAGGTACTGATAGCTATCGTCGTCTGTTCGTGTAAGGTATTCCCTAAAAAACAGAGAGCACAATACGTGAGATATTAGCAACTCCATGTTACTGCCTTTGTCTTACTTTTCGATTAGCAACTCGATTCGTTTTTTAACATCCTGCGCCTGGTAATATCAATGTGTTAGCGTATCAGAGCATAGTATGACATGAATTTGCGCCTTACCGTTACTGGAAATCGTACTTGACGAACAACCTCACTTAAAAGTAAGCTATGTCCCAAAACACGTTTCGATTTCATAATTCGGACGATAGCCGCATCAACCTATGATTTCTCAACTCATTAACCAGTGCAACGGATAGGCAATATTTACCTGACTCTCTCTTCCAATAAGCACTGTCTGGTTTATGGATGCATTGCTTTCGATCACTTCGTTCAGTGTATCCGTGTTCATCATGATTCGTTGTGAGTCGCTAGTGAAATCGGCATTGAATGCGAATTGGTCAGTCGCTTTGATGTCCTCTCCGTCCGGAAACTTTAATAACAATTTCTGTTGTCCTAATGCTAAAGACTTCAAAGCTCTCTGCAGCTCCAGTTCATCTAAATCAAAATATATTAATTCAACAAAGAAATGGATAATATAATATCTTACCAAGATTTGTTGCTTGAAGTATATCAGAGAACGTAAATGACTGTCGGGTTTCATCATTAAACAGAAGCAATATTACTGTTTGCAAGAGTGTCAAGATCAAGTCCTTTGTGCACTATTTTTTTTGGAGTTGTTCAAAAATGGCTTTGTTGAAGGTTTTCAAACAAACCATCGAAAATGTCGCGGAAATTTCACAGACGCCCAAAGAATTTTGCCATGTCAGACGTCGACCCGTAAATTTCTTTGTATAAAAGTCCTCGTAAAGTTTTTGTACTTGAACAAACTAAGCAGTACAAGGTCCTTCAGTCAAATGCAAATTACCGTTTTCTTTTACCTCCTCCGGAAGTTCGACTTCGACAGGTAAGTACGAGGGCCAAAACCCGTGTGTTAGCACGTTGACTCTAAAGTCCAGCTGCTCTGTATTGCTCTGTACACCTGTAGCCTAGCAACTGGTTACAAAGGAAAAATGTACGTCAGCTAATATTACTTTAAACTCGTTCATCAATTCGTTCGAATGCTTAATATCCCGTAACATTCCTTCCAGTTTGCTTGTATATGCTAATCCACAGTCTTTCTTCAACTTTGCTAGCATAAGCTTCTCAGCATTCCTATTCATCACTTCAAGTAGTAGCCGTTTTGCCAGATCGCGTTTGTACAAGACCGCAAAGACATCCTTTCCTAGAATCATCACATCATTTGGTCAAAAGGAAAACCAAAACCCGCCAAATTTACCTTGCAAAAATCTACCAAGAAAAGGCATTAGATAGAACATTAAACAGAGTACAAATCCTCACCTGAAGATAACCATGCCTTGATCCAACGCTTTCTCGTCAACCTATGTGGGCATTCAGTACAAGAGCCCAATTACTGCTTACTTACCTTCTCTGATCGCAGTAATCGATTTGTATGTTCAGCAAGAATTTCTGTGGCATTGTTTTGACGGAGGTTCACAAAGTACTCAAAGCCAACCTCGAGACCGTTGATAAATAATTCATTCTCTTCAAAGCTATGCATCACTATAAAATCTGTTTTGCGCTTAAAGCTTGCCAGGGTAGCCACAGTGTCCTTTTCCGGGGTATGATCACGCAGAATGGATGTTCCTTTCCACTGTGCCATGTGTTATAATTTACAGTACACCGTATTCCTATGGCTTAAGTTACCTTGATATAATCCACAAAGTGTCGACGACAAGGTTCCAAACATCCTACTTTTCTTAAAAGGCGATAAAGCAGAGAAAGATCGTCTGCTCTGTAGTTCTCCATGAAATAGCGAAAACCTGCCAATACCATATGTGATCTATAATCATACCCAGTGCAAGAACTTACTCTTTTCCAGAATATACTCCACCCTATTGGTCAGCATTTCTTGCTCCACAATTGTAGTTAAAGCAGCTTTAGAAGATTTGTCAAAATAGCGTTTCACACGCAACGTCGATTCTTGATGGACACGCGTCGATACATGTTCAAGATATCCCGACATATGTAGCTCCGTGACCAATTTGTCTCCTTCCGCACGATAGAATTTACGCGATTCTTCCAAGAATTGCTCCTCAAACTCGGAATGGTACAGCGATAAATCGATCAGCATACGAAGATTTGACTGGAGCAAAATCGTATCTACATTTTCTCCATTTCTTCCAAATAGCCGACACTTAACACTCGCTCAAACCCAATATGAGTTACTCACCGTTCTGACAAGATTAGGCTCAAAACATTTCGAATCACTTTATGTCGAACATTGTCATTTCGCATAAAGTTGTCTCGTAATAAATCCATCGCCATGTTCCTAGATCCGCCGCTTAGAGCGATCGTCGCTAACGGTTAGCTCTTACCATATAGAACCTGTCTTTGTCGTTGGCGGAACGTATATACGATCCAAGTAAAGAAATATGCAACGTATTTGGGACTATTGCAAAATGTTCACTGAGTAAAACGTATAATAATGGTACGACAGTACCGTTTGATCGCAATAGTTTGTCCATAAATTGTCGACTAATTCCAGAAATGCCACCCCTTCCGTTGTATCCCTATGAATTATAAGTTTATCGCAAAGAAAAAGGAAAAGAAGACGAACATTGAAAGTTTTGTAAACTCATCCTCAATGTGTTTTCGACATTCGTCTTGTAGACGGCTGAATACATGTTCTGACAAGTCGTACTGGCATAAATCTTCACATAGCTACCGGCAAAAATTTCTTTAGTGACGGATTCTCCTCCCTATCATCCTCTTCTAACCTGGTATAGCACTTCTAGACTCTCTTTCAATTCCTTTCGTTGATGTATCGCGTGGATAGCATCATTCAGGCGGCGCCACGCGCCTTCCTCATACCCCTCTGGTAGTGCTGGTCGTTCAACTACATAATAAGGCACCATGTATTAGACAAACTGAAAAGGTTTATTGTCAAATCGAACCTTTCAAATCGTACACAACCAGTTTCTTATCTGAAAGTACAGGATGTCGTTTTGTTCGACGCAGTGAATTTGTAAGAAATGCACTGAATGGTCGCCTATCATCTGTCATTATAACGTCGCCTTGCTCATTGTTAATAGTAATATCTAATCGTGGTCGTTTCTGATCTGGCTGATACCACGCTGAATCTGTCATTTTTAATGGATCTTTGTTTGGGCTTCCCTTCTGGACGTAGATGGAAGCAGTCCTCTTGCACACAAAATGATCACGTGTATGCTCTTGACTTTCTTGTATTCCAAAAGTTACCAAGATTTACGTTTAGAAGCTTGTGAGACAGCAATGGTTTACAGTAATAACATGTATCAGCGACTCATCGTATTAGTGGCTTTAGAGTGGTGGTACATTCCGAAATAACTGGAATCTCACGTCTGCTACCGCAAAGTTCAACATGGTTTATTTCGCACTAGCTGTCCATTCATCATTAAGGGCGCTAGGCTTAACAACGTTTGGATTGTAAGAAATGTAGTGGACGAATATAATTACGAACATAGATCAATTATGGTATTTCATCAACACCGAAAATTAGATATGAACGCGGACATAGTCGAAAGGATGATCCGTTCTCATGCAAAACCCAAGCAGATCAGTAAAGTGCTTTCGTGATCTGGCGGCTCTACCTGAAGACATTGAGAACTTGAAAACGGACTGTTCCATCAGAGAGACGATGAATCTGGAAAAAAATGGTACAGTTCGATGAATACTTGAAGCGGCATGGTTGCCATGGTCGTTACCTTTGTAATTCTCAGCAATAGCTTTTTATTTAACGTCAACTTTGAGCACAGCGTCTGGGTCGGACATATTTGCTCGTGACAGTTCTGAAAAGAAATAGGAAAAGAAAAACCCTGTGGATGAGACAGGGAAAAAGTCGAAGGAGTAGGGTGAAAGAGCAGCAGGGAATATAGGAAACGTAGGATGAAGGAAGAAGAAGAGAGAGAGGGGAGAGAAGAGAAGGAGGAGAGAAAAGGTTTGAAGGGAAAAGGCAAAGGGTCTCAGTCTTGATTTATACCTAAAAGAAGTCATAGGAATCGAAGTCCTTTTGGGTAATCCATTGGCGAGCTAGGAAAGAGTATGCAATTGCTCCACTTATGCGTGGCGGACAGGAGTCGAAAACGCGAAGGCAGCGTGCGTTGTGGATTTGGTAGGCAAGTCCTGTCTTTTCGTTTAAAGGCAAACTCGTGTGTTTGGGGTCGCAGAGATGGGATGGGTCCGTTGGGTTGAAGTTAGGCACGCATTCTATGCCTGCCTTTTGTAGGTGGTGGATTGCCTCAGGAATATATTTTCGGTGAAGAAGGATGCCAACAACGTGTCGTGCCATGTATGCAATGTCGAGTACACGAGAAGTGTTGATGCCGGTAGATTTCAGGGCTGATCGAATTGTTTTACGCTTAAGGCGGCGCTTGCATGGTAGATAAATGTAATCGAAACCTTGCTGTGATGGATCAGGTTGTGAGAAGACGTGGGCTGCATGCCCTTTCTGTTTGGGCGCCTGAGTTTGACGTTGTAGATTCGTGTCATGAGCTGGTTGGGTTGTTGGGTTCTCTTGGAGTATGGGTACTGCCGTTGATTGCGGTGGTGAAGCTGGTGGTGAAGGTGGTACAGTATAGTGGTAGGCTTTGCAATTGGTCTCAACTGAGACACATTGTGGTTGGATACAGCGGTGGCTGGCGAAGCAGCAGTGGATACATCTGTGCTGGGAGTCGGGGATGCTGGGCGTCTTAGGTCAGACAATGGTTGAGAGAGGCGTTCCTCGAGTTCAAAAACACGGGCGTGAAGCAAATAGAGTTCCTGAAGACAGTAACTGTAGGCTGTACGGTAGAATTCACAGTCTCTTTCAGTTTTCATGAGCGTCCATTGCAATGAACCTTGCTCATTACCGGGGAGTGGGTCAGCCATTAGGGCGTGGTTCGTCTGTGTGTTTCTGTGTAACGACACAAGTCGCGGAAGAGCTTCCGTGTAATAGCTTAAATACACTTTATTTGGAAATAGATGTCACAACACCAACAGAAAAGATGTCGCAGCACCAACAGAAACGATGTCGCAACACCAACAGAAACGATGTCGCAATACAAAATAAAAGATATCGCAGAATGCCGTCAAGACAAAGCAATAGAAGGCACATAGACCAAGTAATATGTAAAAAATGAAAGCGGCAAAATGAGTATTCTCAATCATTCCTTATTGATGTACTTACGCAACGCTGTTGTCACCACGCTGTGGGTGCCGCCACCTCACACCATCATGGCATGGGCTTTGTACAAGAAGTTGAATAAAAAACGAATAAACGTAACTCAAAAGCGTACATCTTGTTTCGTTATTTGGCCATAACATCGAAGTGCAATACAGGTGCAGGATAGTGCATCGCGTCCAAACGAGTTTTTGCATTGTTGATATGATTCGCAATTTCGATTGACACAGCAAGAGGTGCCATTATTTGTCATCGTCTTTCCATTCT